>ML779235.1:166112-191477 GCA_009831015.1 Picea engelmannii | reverse complement strand
CTATGTCGGGAACATATCGTGACCGTCAGATTTCCTAACTACAAATGCATACTAATGCATACTAAAGAAACACACTTTTACCTAATGACATATTAGACCAAGTAGATCTTAACTAACTCCTAAGTGTCTAAATATCCTAACAAAGACCTGGTGAAATGATAGTGCTTTGGATTTGTCATATTCCTTATGTACTTGATCAAGGATGGGCACTAAGTGTTACAAAATCAAGATCGTGGAGTAATAAAATAAAAAAAATGTGGAAATAAAAAAAAATATACACAATACAATAGAGACACAGATATACGTGGTTCACCCAGTGTGGGATACATCCACCAGAGAAATTTCCAGGTCCTTCCTTTTTATTATCCAACAAAATGAAGGGATACAACCTACAACTCAACCACTGTAACTTACTCTTCTTTCTCTCGCAGTCTCCTCTCTCAGAATATAACATTCACGATAATACACAGCCACAATACAATTCCATCATAAGAGAGGGTTTCCTTGTAGGGAAAAAAAAACCTAAAAAATAAATTCTATCATTAGATCAGTGACCTTATAATGAACGATCCAGATTGACTACGAAATTACAATATTTTACAAGGCAATTTTTCCCAATATTTCACTTCAAGGGCGCCTCCCTCGAACCCCCCCCACACACCCCGTTAGGGAATGGGGTGCAAGAACGGATGAAACAAACCTCTGAATTAGGAAGATAATCAGGCTCCACAACCAACAATCTCCCACTTGGAGACTGATCACAATAACTCTACTGTTGTTTTACCTGCTGGACTATATTCCACCTTGAACTTGGTAAATTTCTCATCTTCACCTTCATGCTTGAAGACCAACTAAAACTAAGCAGGAACTCAGTTTCTCTCTGGTTACTCCCTTTGTTAACATGTATGCATGATTTTGGCTAGTATGTATCTTTTCCAACTTCAAATTTCCATCTTCCAAGATGGATCATATGAAATGGTACCTGTGATGTGTGTGATTAGTCTTCGAATGGAAGGATGATTTCTTTGCAATATGAATGACACTTTCACTGTCACAATACAAATTGCTATTCTCTTGCTTCTTTCCCAATTCCTTCATAAACCTCTGTAACCAAATCCTTTATTTACTAGCCTCTGTAGCAGCAACATACTTTGCTTCTGTTGTTGAAAATGCAACAACCTTTTGTAGTTTTGAAATCCAACTTACTGTTGTTCCACCTACAATCAAAACATACCCTGTGGTGCTCCTCTTTCTATCTTTATCACCTACCATATTTGAATCAACATATCACTATAATACAATGTTTGAACCTACAAAACATAATACATGAGTAGAAGTACCTCTCAAATACCCGAGAATCCACTTTACTTCCTCTCATTTTTCTTTACCTAGATTGTTCATATACCTTCTCACAACTCCCACTGCATGTGAAATATTTGGTCTTATGCAAACCATTGCATACATCAAGCTATGAACCGATGATGAATAAGGGACCCTAGACATGTATTCTATCTCCTACTATGTCTTGGGACACATTTCCTTAGTTAATTTGAAATGAATATCCAAAGGTGTACTAACTGGTTTTTCATTCTGCATTCTAAACCTCTCCAACACCTTCTCTATGTACTCACCCCGAGACAATGTCAATTTGCGGTTTTTCTTGTCTCTTGTTATTCTCATACCAAATATTTTCTTTGCAGCACCCAAATCCTTCATCACAAATGAATTAGCTAATTTCTTCTTGAGCACATTTATAACCTGCATATTAGACCCTACAATAAACATGTAATCTACATACAATAGTGCTACAGTGGGAAAACCCCCCTATGGATTACACTAGAGTTCAATCGTGCAGGTAGAGCTAACCATCTAAAGTCTCCTACTTTTAACAACTATCCCGACAATACCCCACATTCATGCATAAAATACAAATTATAAGGATCTGGTAGTCTTACCTTAAACTCCATGTCCGGTGTCGATCATTTTGCGTTCAGTCACTTCTCGATTGCAAGTCTCCTCCCAAGGATGACCTACATTCACCAAAAGACAAACAAGAAACTACAAACATACATCTTATATATGAATTAGTGGGTTATATGTCATAACAAAATGTAAATAAAACATGAATATTGAACACATCATATGGCGAGACAGAAAAAGTACTTCTTTATATTAATCTCACAAAATCTATTACAAAATGAGATCGACGACTGCTCCTCGAACCCAGTCCTAGGATCCTCTTCACCAAGCTCCAACTTCTTCCACATATCCTTCTTCTCTCACACTTCTCTCTAGAGAATGGGCATATGCTTATGAATAAGGAAAAAGGCAAGAATAGGGAATTCTGGCTCAAAACTCATAATGTGGCTGCAAATTCTTGGGGCAAGGGGGGGAAATGAAATGGGTAGAGTTTCACTGTTACTATGTTTCTCCTTGGAATGAGACCCCAACACCTCTGTTTATATGACAAAAGGATGGTTATTCGGCTAGGTGACGGGCTATAAGCGGTCAATTGGTTGGGAAACTACACAATAGCCCGCAATTTCAATGAATCCCTTACAAATTTTTATTTTTTGCAACTTTTGTGGTTATATGCGGGTTGTAATGGTGCAAATAGCATATGTACGTGGGCAGTAGCGTAGCAGGGCACGTACATATTCAAAAAATGTGTTTTTAAGAAGAGTTGTTCAGTGTTGGCTTGGAAAAAATAGCAAGTAAGATGGCCTGATGCCAGGTATGCTTGTATGGTGCAATTTAGGGTTATAATAGATGCCCCGTAATGTGTGAGGTCAGAAGAGCATTTGATGGCTGAAATACATTACAAATATTCACCAACGTACGAAGCGAGTGAGCCCGGGACCAAAGTTCGGGAGGTGCCATCTGCAAAATAACAATTTTCTCACCGAGGCAGGCATACCCATGCTCGGGATGAAATAAATCATGGCTGCCAATCAAATACACTGCATATCCATGTCATATAACTATATAAAGTGTAGTCGTGAGAAATGCACATCGGATCTACATCTCAAAATCAAAGATATACATGTATAGTATCCATCTTCAAGAAGCCAAATGATGCCTGATGGCTGCAGATGAGGCCTTTAGAGCTTGAGAAATAACTTCAAGATCTTTAAACTCGAGTAGGAGTTTAATGTGAGTGTAAAACTTCACTACCCATAGGTCTTTGACGGCTCGTCGGGAAACAGACAAGACGATCTTGGCGATTAGGAAAAGAACTTCATTGATTTCAAACAAGGACTTGATTGGACTTTAGGGATGGTTGATCATGAGTTCAAGAGACAAACTGCAGAGAGGTCGACTCAAGTTGGGTAAAACTTCCCTTAGACAATAGTACGACAGATGATTAGACTCAGGTAGCATGATATTGACATAAGTTCACGATGCAGGAGGCAACACAAACTCTCCATGTGTTTGGAAGGATAACCAAACAGAGGAGGACACAACTCTATGTTACGAGAACAAATTCCTAAGGTCATATTAAATCCCAAATCTTGACGAAAAAACAAAAGGATGTGCTTTGTCCAAGGGCGACTCATTGTGCTTCTATAAAAAGAAAATACTTTTCCCATCCTCTTTTTGGTGCATATTTGATTTTTTTGTCTTTTTCAATATTCTGAGGAGCTTGAAAAAGAATAAAAGAATGCTACGTTACAAAGGAGGAACGAGTGTCGCAATCATACTAGTTCCAATCACAAGGAACACACTAATGCTCAGAGCAAGGAGACATGTGCAGGGAAATGACACTCGGGAAAATTCCTCGATGGGTTAAGGTGTCAAGACACAAAGGAAAAATGCTACAAGGCTTGCGTATAAGGCATGCTTCAAAGGTTGAGTTGAGAGCAACATGGAGCCGACATTAGGCCAAAGACGTGGGGATGAAAATTCTAACAAGACACAATGAAACCCCCTTCAATGTATTTTTTATGATCCCAGAGAAGGTAAGCTCGGTGGTTTTTCATTTTTAGAGAGTCTGAAAAAACATAAAAGAAGAATCCATTGGGGTACCTTTTTTGAAGATAGTCTAGTCGGTTCAAAAAAGGGGTAAACTAGCACCGAAAAGACATCTATTCAAAACCATTTTAATGAGTGTGACAAAGACAAGATCACTCGACAATATTTTCAATTTTAAGGAGTCTGAAAAGAGCCTAACTATGGACTCGTTGTTTTTTTCTAGATTTAGTCTCCTTAGCCTGAAAAAGGTGAAATTTACTGAGGTGAAGTCTCCTGGTGAGATGAATCTCCTAAGGTGTACCTTTTTCCTCCTTAATTTATAGGTCGGAAAAAGGGGTAAACTCATGCTAGTAGATGTTTTTCTGAACCAATTAACGAGTGTGAAAGAACAAGTTCACTCAATGATCTTTTCAATTTTATGGAGTCTGAAAAGAGCTTAACTATGGACTCCATAAAGGATGTTCTTCTTGACCGGTTTAACGAGTGTGAAGAAACAAGCTCACTCGATGATCTTTTCAATTTTAGGGAGTCTGAAAATAGATTAACTATGGACTTCGTGGGGGTTCCTTTTTCGTAAATTTAGTCCCTTGAAAATGGTTAAATTTATACCTGAGAATACTCTTCCAGTGAATCGAAGCTCCTAGAGTATACCTTTGTTCATACAATTGACTATCCAAACCGAAAAAGGGGTAAACTACCGTCGGACAGACATGCCTTCAAATTTGATTTTGGAGAGAGTGAAGGGAAACAAGATCGCTCAACAATCTTTTCATGTTTAGAGGGTCTGAAAAGGGATTAAAATAAGACTCAAGGTGGCTATGACTCGTGTATGAAATTGGTTCAGGTAGAGCCCACTACTAGGCTCAGACCAAGAGTCTCTTCGATGATCAACTTGGAAATTCTCCCAAAAGGGAAGAAAACACAAACGATGGTGTAAATCCTCCATGGTATAGAAACTATAGTCATGGCTTCAAGTATAGCTTCATCTGAAGGTAATTCAAAATTCGAGAAATCAAACAAACGAGGGTTGACAGTCTCAAAGGGTGAAGTAAATTGACCATATTCCATATGATGATGGAGGTTGTGGCTAGGACTGGCAAAGTCTATCAATGAAGAATCATAAGCACGAGGGCTTGAGGATCTACAAGCAACGAGACCAGAATCGGAAGGAGACTCAAGATCACTTGGACCAAGAGGGGGAAGCAAGGGCACCCATTCCCCCATTGGATAAACCAATGGATCAATTACTGAGACCAAGTCTCGAGAAGGAAAACATGATTACACAAGTTCCTTCTCAGAAGCAATTGAACACCAAGAATAAGATGCCAGATAATTAACCCATGGCGAGGTAGATTCTACACAAACACCAGGAACATATAAAAGGGAAGCCTGAACTAACGCCGAATTAGGATGGTGATTATCATATGCCAAATGGTTGATAGTGACAATTCTTCCATTATGAGGGAAATGCATCACACAGAAGAGCGTAGACACCACAACGTTGATAGCATATACATAATCACGCCTGAGAAGCATATTGAAATCTAACGAGCCTTGCACCACTATAACATCAACAAGGACAGTATTCCCACCTAACGAGATAAGAAACTAAGGAAGAACCCCCAAATATTCACTAGGACGTCTGTCAAAATCAAACAGCTCATGCGAAGAAGATACAAGCTCGAGAGATCCCAAGACTTTCCAAACCAAGGAGGATAAAATACTTGCAGAGGCTCCTTCATCCACAATACATTGATACATTTTTGTTGAATTAACTTCAACCCTTATTTGAAAAGGTGCAGAAGAAGGAAGACGAGGCTCAACAAGATCATTCCAATAAAAGGAAACCATATTAGGTCTTGGAGGGGGTATGCTCGGAACGAGCAGAATGCCCCCTTGTTTTGAAAGTACTGAACTGGAAATGCTAAAAACATAGTCAGTAGACACATCACTCTCCAAGAGAAGAGTGGGATCAACCGAAGATTGCATCAGCATGACCGCTTTGGTAGACTCGACACTCTTCAAGAGAAGAGTGGGATCAGCCGAAGACTGCATTGGCATGACCACTTTCTCAACCAATGAATGAATAGGTTTCGAGACTACATGGTCGAAAGGCACCTCACCCCCCAAAAGAGGAGTGGGATCAGCCGATGATTACATCGGCGTGACCACTTTCTCAGCGAATGGTTGAATAGATTATGAGGAAACCTTAGAAGAATTATTATCAGAAGAGCTTGCAGACAAGCACCACAATATTTGTACCTCTGGAATGTCAGGGCACAAATGAGTAAGGTGATCTCCCTTGCAAAGATTACAAGGTAACTTAGGCTTATGTCCTATCCGTATAGGTTTCTCAACAGAATCAATGCCCCAAGCATGCCTAGCAGTGGCTAGTTGCAGATCTCAAACATGACTTGCAGAGGTTGGCGATGGGTAGATAACATGATTCACAGAGGCTATAGACCTATTACCAATATGACTAGCAGTGACTAGACTTTTTCCCCCAACATGACTTGCAGAGGTTGGGTGTTTTCGCCCAGCATGACTTGCAGAGGTTGGGTGTTGGTCTTCAACATGACTTGCAGAATTCGATGACCTATCTCCAACATGACTCGCAGAGGTTGGTGATTTCTTATTCCTATTATTCCTCTTTCTACTTCATTTAGACTTCCGGTTACTTGTAACTGTAATTTCACTAGAGGTGAGAGAAGGAGGAGGAGAAGACTTTGATGATGGAGGAACATCAACATGCACCCCTGACATAAAGTTCTTAACTGAGAAGCGTCAAGATCATTTGCGACATTTGGAATGGTGCCCAACAAACTAGTAGTCCCACATTCAACCTAGGAATGTACAAAGTGGCCATCAAAGGGACACCAACATTTTTGAAGAAAGGAAAAGCACAAAATCCCCTTGGGAAGGGGTTCCTTGGTTGGTATCATTGAGAAATTTAGCCATGAATATCTTATGCACAGGTTATCCCCTTGCGGGATCATTCAAGTCTGTAAAATCCTGACACACTGACTTTGGAAAACTCGTGTTATCAAAACAACGCCTATAAATCCCCCGAGGTGGGGGATACAAAAATTGTCCCCGCCCCACCTGGACCCCCCTGGTGAAAATTGTGGGGGGGAACACCCCCCCACACCCCCGTTAGGGAATGGGGTCCAAGAACGGCTGAATCAAATCTCTGAATCAAGAAGATAATCAGGCTCCACAACCAACACTGATAAATAATCAGATGGGAGGACTTTTGAGATTACCAAACCAATTATTGTGCTCGAGTCTCCTATAAATTCAGAGAATGAATTCGATAATTGGAAGTAAGACACAAACCTTGGAGCAATTCATATTCTTCTACTTGGTTATTGGAGGAATCACCTTAGTGTACTTAACCTTTATAACAAGCTAAGAGACCTAATTCTCTTCTCCATCTAGATAACAACATTATAGAAAGACAAATTTAAAGTACAAACATCTTTTCTGACCATTTGTTTTAATGTAAAACCTTTAAAAGTATAAAAAAAGTTTAATTAATAATTGAAGGTGATAATATTGTTATTCATTAAAGTTAACATGGGTTTATTAAAAAAAAATTCTTAAATATAAAATTAAAAACAAAATTTATTTTATATATATTTAAAAAAAAAATAATCGCAATTATATTCCATTATATAATGAAAAACACATTTTTTAGGTGCTCAAAGAAAATTACAAAGAAAATAAAGTACATATGTACTTATAAGAGTACATGTGTGCGCTTTGTTATCCCCCACTTTCAGGGATAACTAGGAGATCATGTCTCAACGCCCACAGGTCCTAGACATGGTGTACCGAGAGCATGATTAACTTTAGCATGGCCCTGGAGGGCCGACCTTTTCTTTCTTCTTGCATATTTATCTTGTCAGCAACAACAACATCCATCACCATCGGCTTGGTCCTGTGTCAAAGAAGGTTATTTCTCCATGAGGTAATTGGTCCGGGTATCATGGTATGTGTCACTTTGATCATCAAAACCATTGAATGCATGCATATGATTCCTTTTATTTCTAACAACTACTTGGAGCTTACACTTTCCCACTTGACCATGTTTGGAGGGATTGACAGGGTGCCCTAGAAAGCCTGTGTGTATAGGTTTTGGTTTTCCACTGGGGGGGATTTTTGAAATCCATCGTCCGCTCCCATCATAGCACCACTTTTCCATCTTGTTTCCAGCTCACCTATCCCATTCCACTTGTCCAGACATTGGGTTCACCTATTTTCAAGATTGCACCTTATCTCGTGGGAAGAAGGGGATAAAGGCCCATAAGGTAAAAGCAAGTTGGTAAAATATAAAAGCCTAAAAATAAAACCTCAAGATGCTTTGCCCAGGGATCCCCGAGAAAGCAATAAAAGGCTTCTCAGTAAGAAACAAAAGGGACCCGAAAAAATAATAAAACAAGGCCTAACTAGAGGATAGGGGGTCTCATCACGATCCAGCCTATTAGGTCCATGGG
Organism: Picea engelmannii; assembly: GCA_009831015.1. Classification (NCBI taxonomy): domain Eukaryota; kingdom Viridiplantae; phylum Streptophyta; class Pinopsida; order Pinales; family Pinaceae; genus Picea; species Picea engelmannii. The sequence goes on along the minus strand of ML779235.1, from coordinate 183,009 downwards.
TATCGAACAATATGACATTTCCATTTATCTGGTCACCACGCCAGGGCAGTGACTCTTGGTTGCATGACCAAAGGAAAGGGGGTCTCATCACAAGCCAAGCTTCTCATTTCTGTGAAAATTCTTGTGGGTAACGTTGTCACCACTGGTCACCATGCTAGGGCAGTGTCCCCTGATTAGCTCTTGAACAAAAAACAATAAAAGATAAAAGAATAAAATAATGAATAATAAAATGCAAGAATGGACTTGAAAAAAATGCATCCATGATAGGTACAACTCACCTTCTACAAAGGCACCCACAGGTAACATATTTTCATCCTTGGCCCTCACTGCACCCACATGTTTGGACATCCCCTGAACACATCACCTACTTACATGGCTTGGATGAAGTTTCTTTCGGGAACTTTCCTTCTTCTGTGGACACTAGCCCAATATGATGCCTTGTCCTTTTCTTCAGACTTGTATTGTAGGCTTGTGTAACGTCTTTGAGCTGTTAACTGATGTATCATGGATTTTATGCACATGTTTAATAATAATGATGATGAAGTGTGATTGACATTGCTATGATCCCTGTGACTGATGAGCCCAGGGAGTGTGTATATTTTGATGTACAGGACCATGCCCAACGGACATGTACCATTTTGGATCGGTACACATGGGGAGATGATCAGTTCGGACCTCCATGGGGTTGAAGAGCCCATCAGGTGGATGTTGAGACCCCATCAGGGGCCAAAGACATGATAGAGATGGATCAAGGGCTTTGCACTAGAGAAGAAGAGAGCGTTCCACTAGAGGCACTTTGGCAAAGCTTGACCTAGGGGATTGACCCTCTTTCAGTGGAACGTTGGCCTTGGAAGGCTTGGGACGTCACCCTTGATGACCATGATGTCATCCAGCCTATTCGACATCTTGGGAGGGAGACTAGGAAGTATTGGAATGTGTGGCATGATGGAGGAGCCCAAGGAGGGCCAATGTTTTGCTCCAGGATGCCTCATTTTCCCTAAAAGAGGATAATGTCTCCTTTGGAGGGGCTTCATGTCTCTTTTTAGCTTGATTAGGGTTTTAATTTGACAATTTAATGTAAAAACAATATGATTTGATATTTTGGCCTTATCGTCCTTTTACATGACCTAAAATGTAAAATTAGGTCATGGTACTGTATAAATGAGGGATTTTTACCTTCATTTTTCAAAACAACAACTCACTCACTCCACAAGGAGGTATGAAATTTGTGCCCTATCTTGGGTTATTGGCTGATTTAGTGATGTGCACTTGTTGAAGGAGCATTATTTTGGCATATTTTGTCTTTTCTCTTAATGGAAGGTGTTACAACTAGGGTTTGCATTACTTTTTCTTGGTGAATTGTAAGTATTTTTCTTCAAAACTTCTTGAATGAATGGTTGTAGTTTAATTTCTTGCATATGTTTATGATTTTTCTAAACAAAACCCGAGGTGACAAGCACACAAGTAGGTCATTTTCTCATGTCCCCATTGATAGAAAGTTTTCAGCCATTTGAAGAAGGAGAGAGCCAAGCCATTGCTACACTCCCTTCCCCTCTTCATTTATTTCTTGTCGTACTTCCTGTAAACTAAGAAGAGAGAGATGCCTTAAGCCTAGGTCTACTACACTTAGGGCCGATTTTCTCTAGGGTTTGCTGAAAAGGCCTTGTTGTAACACCTTGCTTCATCAAACCCTATAGTCTTGGTTTTATGCTTCATCTTTCAACTAGCTATTTTTTTGATTGAGTTAAGGAAGGAGGAGAGAGCACCAAGGGCTAGTTTACCTACACCAAGGTGAGCCTCTCTCCCCTAGGGTTTTGACTTTGGGGCCTTTCTCTAGCAACACTCCAAAGCCTCTCTCTCTAGCCCTTGACCTACTTACCTTTGCCTCCTTCAGCTCTTGCGTCTTCCACTATTTGACTCCATTAACCCTAAGGCACTCATCTAAAGAGACCTCATGCGCTGAAGTGACATTTATCACAAACAACTCTCAACACTTTGAATCAAACCCTAACCTAACTAACCCTAGCCTAGAACTAACCTTCTAACCCTATATGTTTCCGCCATACCCTGTTATTAGTACCTTTGTGCAACAAACATTTTTTTATTATAAGAAATTGAATGATGATTAAGGGCATACATTAAATGAAGTGTTGATTTATTACTTCGAATGCCATATTGTTCTAGTATTTATTGGTGAAGTGACAATTTTCATTGTTATTTATAAACATTGACTTCGTCAATATTTATTGCTAAAATTGCTTATATGTTCTTCAGATAGTCATCCATTTATATGAAGTAATAACCCATTGAATTAGCTTGCATATATAGTTTGTTGTTTCTTTGTCTCAGGTAGGTATATCTTTGGGGGTTTTACTTTATTATTGGTTGTTTAGCTAGGACTATCTTCTTGGTGGTGACTTGTGAGGGGGGGAATCTATCCTTGTCTTTTAATCCTCTTGCTTTCTCAAAACCCCAGGTCATAGGGGATGTCTTCCCTGGGCCTCACCTCTCTAAAGAGAAAGAACCATCCCATTATTGTGACATTGGGTGGGATTGGTTCCTATTATGCTAGTTTGGCCTTCAAACCTAAAGTATTTTATCCTTGCTAGAAATTATGTGATAACATGTTGGTGTTGTTTCTGGGGAACACTGAGTCAATTCTCCTCAAGACGACACTTTTCGGTAAGCCTTGCTTCTAGAAGCCTTATCTTACAAGCTTACCTGGTGACTCCACTAGGGTGTTTTCCCTTTTTCTTTGATAGTTTCAAGTAAACTATATGGTGACTCCACAAAACACAAAGAGGTTCAAAAATCATCCTTTATCTTTTAGAAGGAATCCTCCTAAGAACTCTCCTGTTGTAAAATCACTTTTCGGAAAGAGTCTTCCTTTGAAAACCATGTCTAGTTCTCAGACCACTACAATGAACCCAGCCAACAATCAAAGACAATGGTCATCTACTCTTTTGAAACCACTAGAAATGTCGACCATACCATGCTATCCTAGGCAAATGCCACCCAAGTATGAGAAGTGGCTGCCTAAATTTACCAGTACTGATGCAATCAGTGTCAAAGAGAACATGGGCATATTTTGGGCATTTTTTCAGCTCCATCCCATTAGTGATGATGTTGAAGATTTAATCATGAATTTGTTCTCCGATACCCTGTATGATGCTTCAAGGCGTTGGTATCTGAGCCTTCCCGATGGTAGCATTAAAACCATGGATAGACTAGAAGAATTTTTTCTCAAAAGGTGGAGTATCAAAGAAGACCCTAACATTCTCCTTACCCGACGAAATACCCTTTGGAAACATGAAAATGAGTCTATTTGGGAGTTCCATACTAGGTTTGAGACCTTGTTGCAAACGATCCTTGCTAGCCATCATTCGAAAGATGATTACCTTGTCCATATCTACACCAAGTCTTTCAATGGCCAATTAGGGTATCTCCTCAAGGACAAAAACCCCCAATCAATTCAAGAATCCCAAGAGCTTGCCACTAGAATTGAGGCTAACCTCCTCTCATCTAATATTGAGCCTTTCGCAAATCCAAGGGGGAAAATGGACACCAAACCAAATTTAGTCCACAATGCCGAGACTACTTCAGATCTTCGTGCTAGTATGTGCAAGTTGAAAGCCTCTATGGATGGTATCATGAAGAATCAAGAACAAATGATGAATAGGACCGTGAACTTGGAAAGATCCCAAAGCCAAGCACCTAGGGTCCCGTACAAAGGAAAATTTCAAAAGGGGAACCAATTTTATAAGCCAAAGAATGAGCAAGAAGTTCCAAACACCTTAGCCCCTACAAACGTTGTCGATGAAAACCCTTGGTTCCTAGAATGCAGTGAAGAAAATTGGGAGCATGAATTTCCTTAGAATGAAAATGGCCATCAACAAGTGAACAATATAGGCCATCTCATGCAAGGCCCTCAGATAAACATCATGATTGAAGAAAATCAAGAGGCCATAAGATAAGCGACCAGGAAAGCTAGAATGGCGGTAATAAACAACCTAGACCAAGAATCAAAAGAAAAAATTGAAGAAACAAGAGTTCTAGGTGTATAGACGAAAGAAACTGAGCCAACCTACCACTGAACAAAAAAAAACCCATTCTTGGATGTGCTCCTTCCTAAAACATCCAAGATTGAAAGGGTTGACTTAAACTTTTACTTTGAAGGGGCATTATCCAAGATTCATGTAACCATTACCCTGAAAGAAGTCATGAAGGTGCCATCTGTCAAACAACGTTTTGAAAATTTATTTCAAGGATCATATGGACCCATGGACCCTCCTATTACGTTGCAAGATGATCACTTCAGGGTCCAATACGGTGAGAATCCTCCCTTCTTCATGACTTTAATAATGCACAACAAGAGCCTCAACAACTGCATGTTGGACACAGGGACGGGTGCCAACATAATTCCCTTTAAATTCATGCAACAACTAGGGTTGAAAGTCACACACACTTACATGAATGTGTGTGGCTTCGAATCTAAAGCCACACCCACACATGGAGTAGTTGATAATGTGGAAATTTGCCTTAAAGAATACCCGGTGAAACTAATCCACATTGACATCAAGATAGTAGACGTCTCAGATGTGTGGGGAATGTTGTTGTCTAGTAAGTTCGCATCACTTTCGGGTGGCACCCTTGAGATGGACCTCTATTTTATAGAATTACCTTTGAAATATGGAATAATAGGTCGTCTCCTAAATGAGCAAGTAATTGAAACCCATGTGCAAGAAGCTAATCGCCCCGTCAAAAATGACAAGCTGCATGATGAGATAATACAAAATCTTCATAAGTATTCTCCTAAAGATATGCCTTTCACAACAGAAGAAGATTTTGATCATATTAAATGGCCCAAAAAGGAAGAATACCAACAACTCCTAGATGAATTCAAAGACAAGAAAACCGGGATTGTGAAAATACTACAAAGACCAAAAGATGATATACAGATTCATCCATCCCAACACGAAGTATTTACAACAGAAGCCCACCCTCCTCCCTCTAAACAATACACCAGGGTTGTCCAAGGGACAACCAAGTACAAGATTAGGAAGTACAAGGAAGGAGATGTAGTATGGATGTGGGATATCCAGAAAGGAGAGCCAACTAATGTCAAAGGAAGCACTCAATCATGGCTCTGACCTTTCAAGGTTAGACAAGAATTAGTTGATGAATCTTACTATTTGTTCACTTTGGAAGGAAGAAGGCATCCATTACCGATCAACGGATGCCTCCTTCAACCCCACAAAGGTGGGGGAACCTAAATTCACAGGTAAGTACAAGTAAGTAGGCATTTTTGAATTCATGTATTATACCATTTGCATTGCATGTTAGTTTGCTTTCACACTCACCTTTATTGATTGTTTTATTTCAGTCTTTATATATATATATATATATGATGGGGTGGCATTACCACCCCATTTTTGTTACTCATACTTCTATTGAGATCGAGAAGGTCAACATGTTATGCCAGATATGTTGAGGTTCTCATGTTCTTTATGGTGAGCACATGTCCCCGAGTTGGAGACAAATGTTATCCCCCACTTTCAGGGATAACTAGGAGATCATGTCTTGAGGCCCACAGGTCTTAGACATGGAGTACTGAGAGAAGGATTGGATTTAGCATGGCCCTAGAGGGACCACCTTTTCTTTCTTCCAACATATTTATCTTGTCAGTAGCAGCAGTGTCCATCACCATCGGCTTGGTCCTGTGTCAGAGAACGTTTTTTCTCCATGAGGTAATTGGTCCGGGTATCATGGTATGTGTCACTTTTATCATAAAAAACATTGAATGTATGCATCTGATTCCTTTTATTTCTAACAACTTCCTAGATCTTACACTTGCCCACTTGACCATGTTTGGAGGGATTGCCAGGGTGCCCTAGAAATCTTGTGTATGTAGGTTTTGGTTTTCCACTGGGGGGGATTTCTGAAAGCCATCGTCCGCTCCCATCATAGCACCACTTTTACATCTTGTTTCCCACTCACCTATCCCATTCCACTTGTCCAGACATTGGGTTGACCTATTTTTAGGATTGCACCTTATCTCATGGGAAGAAGGGGCTAAAGGCCCAGAAGGTAAAAGCAAGCTGGTAAAAGATAAAAGCCTAAAAATAAAACTCACGATGCTTCACCCAAGGATCCCCGAGAAAGCAATAAAACGCTTCTCAGAAAGAAACAAAAGGGACCCAGAAAAATAATAAAACAAGGCCTAACCAGAGGATAGGGGGTCTCATCATGAGCCATCCTATTAGATCCATGGGTATCTAACAGTATGACATTTCCATTTACCTAGTCACCACGCCAGGGAAATGACTCTTGGCTGCATCGCCAACGGAAAGGGGGTCTCATCATGAGCTAGCCTTCTCATTTCTGTAAAAATACTTGTCGGTAACGCTGTCACCACTGGTCACCACACCAGGGTAGTGTCCCATGATTATCTCTTGAACAAAAATAAATAAAAGATAAAATAATAAAAGAATGAAGAATAAAAGGCAAGAATGGAATTGAAAAAAAAATGCATCCATGACAGGTACAACTTGCCTTCTACAAAGGCACCCGCAGGTAACATGTTTGCATCCTTGGCCCTCACAACACCCACATGTTTGGACATCCCCTGACCACATCACCCACTTACATGGCTTGGATGAGGTTTCTTCTGGGAACTTTCCTTCTTCCGTGGACACTAGTCCAATAGGACGCCTTGTACTTTTCTCTAGACTTGTATTATAGGCTTGTGTAACGTCTTTGAGTTGTTAACTGATGTATTAGGGATTTTATGCACATGTTTAATAATATTGATGATGATATGTGATTGACATTGCTATGACCCCTGTGACTAATGAGCCCATGGAGGGCGTAGCTTTTGATGTGCAGGACCATGCCCGACGGTCAGGTACCATTTTGGACAAGTACAAATGGGGAGATGACTAGTTCGGACCTCCATGGGGATGAAGAGCCCATCAGGTAGATGTTGATACCCCATCAGGGTGCAAAGACAGGATAGGTATGGATCAGGGGCTTTGCACCAGAGAATAAGAGGACGTTCCACCAGAGGCACTTTGGAAAATCTTGACCTAGGGGGATTGACCCTCTTTCATTGGAACTTTGGCCTTGGAAGGCCTGGGACATCACCCTTGATGACCATGACATCATCCAACCTATTGGACATCTTGGGAGGCATACTGGGCAGTATTGGCACGTGTAGCATGATGGAGGATCCCAAGGAGGGATAACATGTTTCTCCAGGATGCCTCATTTCCCTAAAAGGGGCTAATGTCTCCTTTGGAGGGGCTTCATGTCTCTTTTCATCTTTATTAGGGTTTTAATTTGAAAATTTAATGTAAAAACAATATGATTTAATATTTTGGCCTTGTCGACCTTTTACATGACCTAAAATGTAAAATTAGGTCATGGTACTGTATAAATGAGGGATTTTTACCTTCATTTTTCAAAACAACAACTCACTCACTCCATAAGGAGGTCTGAAATTTGTACCCTATCTTCGGTTATTGGCTGATTTAGTGATGCACACTTGTTGAAGGAGGACTATTTTGGCATAATTTGGATTTTATCTTAATGGAAGGTGTTACAACTAGGGTTTGTATTACTTCTTCTTGGTGAATTCTAATTTTTTTTCTGCAAAAATTCTTGAATGAATGGTTGTAGTTTAGTTTCTTGCATATGTTTATGATTTTTCTAAACAAAACCATGGGTGACAAGCACACACGTAGGCCCTTGTCTCATGCCCCCATTAAGAGAAAGTTTTCATCCATTTGAAGAACGAGAGAGCCTAGTCATTGCTACACTCCCTTCCCCTCTTCATTTATTGCTAGTCGTACTTCCTGTAAGCTAAGAAGAGAAAGATGCCTTAGGCCTAGGTCTACTACACTTAGGGATGATTTTCTCTAGGGTTTGTTGAAAAGGCCTTGCTATAGCAACACCTTGCTTCATCAAACCCTTTAGTCTTGGTTTTATGCTTCATCTTTTAGCTAGTCATTTTTTCCATTGAGTTAAGGAAGGAGGAGAGAGCACCAAGGCCTAGTTTACCTACACCAAGGTGAGCCTCTCTCCCCTAGGGTTTTGACTTTGGGGCCTTTCTCTAGCAGCACTCCAAAGCCTCTCCCTCTAGTCCTTGACCTACTTACGTTTTCCTCCCTCAGATCTTGCGTCTTCCACTATTTGACTCCATTAACCCTAAGGCACTGATCTAAAGAGACGTCATGCACTGAACTGACCTTTATCACAAACAACTCTCAACACTTTGAATCAAACCCTAACCTAACTAACCCTAGCCTAGAACTAACCTTCTAACCCTATATGTTGTTGTCATACCCTGCTACTAATACCTTTGTGCAACAAATGTTTTGTTTTATAAGCAATTGAATGATGATTAAGGGCATATATTAAATGAAGTGTTGATTTATTACTTCGAATTCCATATTGTTCCAGTATTTATTGGTGAAGTGACAATTTTCATTGTTATTTATAAACATTGACTTCGTCAATATTTATTGCTAAAATTGCTTATATGTTCGTCAGATAGTCATCCATTTATATGAAGTACTAACCCATTGAATTAGCTTGCATATATCATTTGTTGTTTCTTTGTCTCAGGCAGGTATATCTTTGGGGGTTTTACTTTATTATTGGTTGTTTAGCTAGGAATATCTGCTTGGTGGTGACTTGTGAGGGGGGGAATCTATCCTTGTCTTTTAATCCTCTTGCCTTCTCAAAACCCTAGGTCATCGGGGACGTCTCCCCTAGGCCTCACCTCCCTAAAGAGAAAGAACCATCCCATTGTGGTGACATTGGGTGGGATTGGTTCCTATAATTTGGCCTTCAAACCTCAAGTCTTCTATCCTTGCTACAAACTATGCAATAACATGCTTCACTTACAATATTAAAATTACATAATCAATATACCCTTCATTTTTTTCCTTTTAAAAAATGAAGGGTATGTTTCTCAATCTTTCCCTTTTATCCCTTGCTCTTTTAAACTTTTGTCATCCCTTTAAAGAAGAAACCACAATAACTAGTTGTGAGTTGGAAGGGAGAATATTGAACTTAAAAACAAAGAAAATTTTAGGGGCTAAATTTCACCCATGGGCTAATTTTCCTTTTTTTTTTTTTTCCAAAAAATGATTTACCAATTTCGAATTTATTCACCCAATTTTATAGCATAAAAGTAATTTTACTTTAAAAATCACCAAATGTTTCTAGAAACTATATAAAATACTTACAAATTTCAATATTTTGACAAAATTATTATCAAACATTTTATGATTTGCATTTTAAGAACTAGTAAGTTTCGTCAAGATTTATAAACTTTAAGATAAACGTGGATCCTTAAAATTTTCCTTGCTTAAAAGGACCCACTTCTTTCTATGAATCTGAGGTATTAATTCCATGATGTCTTTCTGTTCCACCTAGAGGGGCTTCATTGACCATGACCTCCATTAAGGAGGAAATCCCTATGCCTGTTTCTTCTACTCTATCCCTTGAGAAGAGTGGATTCACCAATTGACACTTGCAATTTCTGTTTGACCTCATTCTAATCAATATTAGTATTTGAACTCGATTCTTGTAGAAAAATCCATCTCTTTAGTTTGGTTGGATCATGTTTTCCTACGAGGATGAGCTCAACAATGGAGATAATTAGCTTGTATCTATTTTGGAAGTTGACATATTCGACAACATAATGTGGCGTTTTTATAATCCAAGCCCTAAGTATATTGATTTTTTTTCCATTTAAGGATCAATTTGTCAAAAAGAAAACCCTTACTAAGATTTATTTCAACACAAATGTGAGTATACGTGTATAAGTTGACTATAAATCTCTCAATATTTGAATTTAAGTAAGTTCTCAAAGAATTCCCAATACCCTTAAAGTTTGATGAAAACTAAAAATATAATAACGAATTAGGAAGGAGAACTCAAATCAACATTTTTGTGATTGACATAGAGTTAGGATAAAAACTAAAAATCAAGAAATAATGAAAAGTCTCATGTATTTTCAAAACTACGAATCCTCTTGAAACAATTTTAAATCATCAACATGATCATAAATATGAATAGTACAAAACCTTTAAAATAAATAAAAATCTCACATTTCATTAAACCATTATTATTATATATAATATTTTTTTTTGTAAATAAAAGAGAGAAAATATATTACGTTAAGAGCATAAAAAAAGCACAATGTTCTTTGCTTTGCACATGTTTCGCCACATCAAGGAAACCAGAACAGGTGGCTTGGATAGACACTTGGAAACCATAACGGTATTTTCAGAGTTCAACGTGACAAATGTCATATTACATACATGAGATGTGTCTGGTGTCATCCACCAGAGAACATGGTGACCATGGATGTAGCCATAGATTAGAAAATTTAGCAAAACTGAAAAAAGATGAAGTCGTATCCTGATATGAAAAAGAGAGAGAAGCTATAAATTTGGCAAACCAGAGTGTCCATAAGTGTCATAGGTGAAGATGGACCTTTGTCCACGGGTCAGACAACGAGTTTTCTTCTGGACATCTGACAAAGCATCAAACAGGAGGTCCATGCGTCCACTGAGAGTGCGTTGATTCCGAGTTTTATCCTCCAAGATTCACCACATATCAAAGATCAGTTGCAGGTGGTCGTTCGAAAAGAGGGGAGGAGTAGGTTTAGGCTGCTCAATTCTCCTATCCGCAGCCGCGAGAGGAGTTGAATCCATACCAAAACCCGTCAGTGGAGTTTCCTCCATGTTCAGATCAAGGCTAAAGTTCCTAGAAATCCACTTTGGCAGTCAGCTGGGGGGAATCTCTTCCTCCACCAAGAAACTTCCTTGCTCCAGAGGTCGGGTTTGGGGCCTGATGATGATGCTAGGCTCAAGTGGGGCTTCCAAAGGCTACAACGCAAGAGGAGGAATTTCTTCCTCCACCGTCCAGTTTCTAGAATCATACATAGTTTTTGAAAGGGGTGGAGGCGAGTGCAAGGCATGAGGGGAGGGCAGGGGTGTCTCAGTCCATTTTGTTTTCCTTCTAGGAGAGATGGTTGGAGTGGAAGGCTGTGAGGGGTTAGGGCGGATGCACCAGACGATAAAGCTATAGTGCAATGACCTTCTTTTGGGTTTTCCACACTCTCTGGGCATGGTTGAAGGAATGCAACAAAATTTGGGGCAATTGAGTGAAAACCACGCTAGAGGAGTCACGCTGGTGAAATGGAGGTGGAGAGAGGTGAAAAACAAAGGTAAAGAGTCAACGAGAGAGTGTCCACAGTAAGAAGACATGGAAGACATAAAGAACTAGAGAGCCAACTGAAAATGGAACTTATTTCGAAATAGTAGGAACTTATTGGTATTTCAACCTTACAGTAACATCGAATGCTTTGAGAAATTGCAGTTAGTAAGTTTTATTCCTCATTACTGTTACTGTTTTTTGTTTGCAAGTAAGTTTCATTTAGTTTTGTGAATGCTTTGAGAAATTGCATAATGCATTTATTGATTTACTTTATATTTACTTCATATTTTCCTCCTACTTATCCTATCTAAGTAAAAATAGAGATTTAAAAATCAATTTAAGTAGCATCACCTTTGCATTGCAAGTGGCAAGGACTAGAAGCCGAGTTCCAAATCTTGAAACCTTGACATATATTGAAACGTTTGTCGAAGTGGATTTTAATGCCCTTGTTAAAGAAAGAGAAGGCATGAAAAGACCAAAAAGTGCCAAGTTAGAAATCTATACACAACAAATCTGTGTTCCCTTTGTGATAATATGTTTGTAAATGGTGTTTGTTATTCTGATAATTTGTTAATAAATTCAGTATGCATACATTTAACTATCACAGGAAAATACTACTTATTGGTTAATTTTTGTTTCCAAATGTTTTTAATGGCACTCTATATCCCAATTCTGTCAGAGTGTTACTCAAGGTCAGCTTGACCCCTCCACCCATGCTATGCATGCTAAGGAAGAAAGAAAGAAACTCCCTTTTCTTCCCCGCTCACACATACATATACATACTGCGAATTTGATAGATAAAGAAATATGTATAAATCAATGTGATTTACTTGCGGACCCATTATACCAAAGGTTATGTTCAAACCTTTTCATTTCTTTCATTATGCTTGGGACTAGTTTAGGCCCATTACTTGGTATGCTTAGGCCCATTTCTCATGGATGAATGGAATGTGTATTCCTGTTGACTGAATAAGCATTGCACCAGTTATGATTCCTATACTGTGAAAATATAAATTGTAAGCCATTAAAATTGTAGGCCAGATGATTGTGTATTCCAAAGTTAAAAAAAACAAATATTAAAATATTTGTAACAAGAAAAACTATACAATGTTTTTTACATTCTATGGAGGGAGGAGAAAACCAAATGAACAAACACAGACAAAGGAAAAGGGATTTGGATCAACTGTTGGCAGTTCAACTAGAGCTTTGCTGCTTAGTTTCCCTGTACCAATCCCTCCAGATTCGTCCAACTAAAATTGCAGGGTCTGTTAGGAAGCACATGGCCTGCTATGATTGAGAGATGGCCATGAATATTAATAATTAAGTTCATGTAGCAAATTTTGCTGGAATAGCCATTTCTAAACCTGTCAACTATGATCACCTGAAACCACTATGTGGGAATTAGACAACCTCTAGTGTCGGCTCCTTATGAGTTGTTTCTCGTTGGCATCACAAAAGTATACAAGTATAGTGAACTCTAACTCATGAGTTTAATAGACTCACTTATTTGAGTTCATTCACTCCCTGAACCAAACCATGGAACATTTTTCACTACCTTGAGTTCATTTAAACACATACCTTGGAACCAAACCTGGAACATTTTTTTCAAAATAAACCTTGACTTTGAGTTTGAGTTTTATTAATGCGAAAGTTCTGACGAGTTATCGGAGACAAAATTTTCACAGTTACATCAAATTACAAGCCATACGAAAGTCGCCCCTTTCTCATGGAAATTTACCCATCACAGAGATGCACGGAGGGACAGAATGAGCCTTCCTCCAGCATATCACTGGCAGTCTTTTGTGAGTGCAGCACACACCTTCCTTCATAGGAGTGTCATCAATAAAAAAGAGGCGCTTGCCTCGCCCTTCCTCTGGTCTTTAGAGGGATTCAACAATGCACAGAAAAAAAAATTAAACTATAATATAAAACTTGATTATTAATCCTGAAAGAATATAAAAAATGTTCATTTACCACCTTCTTGAATGCACTTTCCCTACATTTTTTATAATGAGAATAAAGTTAAGTTTACAAGACATCCATTGATTAAAATTTGTGTTCTAATATTAAAACGTATAGGTTGATTTTCGTTCGAGCTAAATAAACGAAGTCCACTAACTCTAATTCATTAGAGACATTGTTGGATTTTCTACATAGCAAAACTGATTCTGTTCTTCCAATATTTTCTGCGTAGCACAACTGATTTTGTTCTTCCAAGATTTTCTATGCAGAAAAACAAATTCTATGAATTTAATGAATTCAAAGCTTGGTAATAATTTTGGGAAAGGAAACATAATTACCCCCAATGAATGAAACGAGTACAATGTGAGATAAATAAACAACCTCACATTCATATATGTTAGGAAATGATCCTAACCTCTTTTCATGGATAATTGATTGGTATGATATGTTTTCTATGTAATAAAGGCCGACTATAGTTAATAAGGCCTATTAAATAAAGGAGAATAAATCAATGTAAGAAGACATAATAGAAGCTTCCATTTCTAGAAAGATCTTCCTCTAGAAGTTTCCTTAGAAGATAGAATTAGTATAAATAAGCATATGAGGTATTGGATAGTTTCTTTGAAGAATTATTGTAATAGAGCACTACTCTGCTGGAGGTTACCCCTTCGAAGAGGAAAGTGAACATTGTTTCGTATCAATAAAGGTATTATTTTGGTGTTGTGCTTTCATCTATTGTGTTGTTATGTTGTTATTCTCTGCAATATTTCTGTTTTTAGTTATTATAATAGATCTGGTACCTTACAAGTGGTATCATAGCACTTTCCTTGATAGAACATTGTGGGTTAATTTTTCAGGGTAGAGACGTATTTCGATGTCATAAATATACATAGTGTTGTTCCAGAGTTTATACTCAAGGCTTGAGAGTATAAAGTATAGGCATACGAAAAGAGGGTCTATGATATAAAGAAGAAGAAAACAACTCTTTAAAGGAAAAGGAGCCATGGTTGATTTATGATTTTTCTTTGTCTAGCTTCCAATTGTTCCTGGACACTGATGTCCTGTTCAATGGCCACCCATGAATGTTCAAGTTCAACTTGGGTGGTGGCAGTTTTTAAAACAGTGTTGAAAAGATTTAAGGCAATACTGGTCTGATCTGTGAGACCGGGTTCAATGTTGGGTTGTCTCATAACTGGTACAATAATGGAGGAGGAAATTTTTAAGGATTGGTTTCTTCTTTTTAGATTGTATGAGAAAATTTCCCGAATATTGAATTAATAGTGTAGCAACATCAAAGGTTGTTTCCCGTATCTGACTTAAACTGAAAACCATGCATGGAATGAAAGAAAACATAAAGTTGTGGAACAATGTGAGGCTTCGATCAAGGAAGAATCTCACACCATGACAGAGGAAGAAAAAGATAAGGAAAAAATTTAATGAAGCATCAGCTATAATAGTCTGAGTCATTCACAGGTCTTGTAAGTGCTAATAGTCGATACAGAGGAAAAACTGTAAACGATTAGATCACTAAAAAAATCAATCACCACAGTAGAAGTTGTACTAATTGCAGCTACACATTCATCAAAGAAACATAATAAATGAAGTTAAATATGAAATAACAGAGGAGCACATAACACAAACTTGACGGGGTCTGGAATCTCCGACTTGCATTTGTATTAATTTTGGCAAAATGAAGAAACTTTTCTTCTACAATCGGCCAAAAAAAGAAATCCCCTGGTATCACTTTCAAAATTGTATTTATACAAGAAAAACATCAACTCTAGACGGTTGGTAGTCTCCTAATATCCTCTGTGCTAACGGTTACAGAATATAGAATTTGAACCGTTTTGCTCGGTTACTTTTGCCTTTCTAACAGTTGGACAAAAACAAACATACATGCATTATTTCATCATTTCTTTGAAGAACTTCCTTCGCTTGACCCAACACACTCGATGCACCTGCCAAGAAACTACGCCAAAATTCTGGAAGGTTCTATTGTATCCTTTGCTTCAAACACATACAAATTTCTCTGAATTTGGGGTAGCCTGTCTTCAATCTTTACCTTTTCAAACTTTGTCGACTACAACTGTAGATTTGTCTTTATTAACCATTTTTCCATTTGGGTGATGTTAAGCTACTTCAATTGTGAGATCTCGAGATGGGCTTCATTCCATCTCCCCTTGATATGCAGTTGGTGCCTCACAACATTGATATGTCCTAATAGCCCAGGATAATCACCTTCACCAATGCCCAGTGTTTTTGTATCTAGCCGATCAAACACTTCTTCACATTCTTTCTTAACTTCTCTTGCCATTTTCCTGCTTTCGACAATATTGGTCTCCCATATTTTTAATATTATATCTCCTCTGATCTATTCTTCTACAGTCAGCTTCAGGACTGCTGGTACTTCCTCTCTAGCCAAAAACGCTAATGCCTTTTGAAAAGCAGTGCAAGCTCCTGTAGCCTCTTTCTCCTTGAAGGCAATGTTATCTAGTGAGTGGCTTATTTCTAGGAAATAGTTTTGAATGATTTCTATCTTAGAAAGCATGTTTTGTTGTTCTACTTGAAGTTTCGCATGCACCTCTAGTGCTTGGGCTTGGAATGATTTTATATTCACAACTTGTCCTTCAACAGACTTCAACTCAGCCTGTAGCTTTCTCACTAATTCCTTCTGTCGAATAACCTATACTTGACTCATTTGCATCTGCTTGTTTGCTTCATCTAAACTAGATTGCAACAATTGCATTTCCTATTTGTCAACAGTCTTGGCATTTTCATCTATTTTGTTTACCTCCTCTCGAATATTATTTTCTGTGTGCCTTATTTGGTCCTGCAACTGAGCTATCATTTGATTTTTCTGCTTCAGCCTTGTTTTCAAAGATTCAATTAAAAATAAATTGGCAGTTAGCAAAGCTCCCATAGAGCCTGCTACTTCTGTGGCGAAGTCTTCCTCTTCTAGGTTTTTCCCATCTATGAGCACTCTGTGTTTCTTCACCATTGTGCCTTCTCTTAGATTCATTTCCTGCTTTAATATTGCCTTCCTCTTTTTACTGAAAAAGTATTCAGAGGGGGGTATCTCTTCTCTAGCGATAGCAGTAAGGTCACTTGCATACATGACTTGCAGATGGGGGATCCCAAAAGTTGATTGTATAGAAGTTAATGACGTAATAGGGCTGCCCAATTATGAAGATTGTGTTTCTCCTACTATTTTGGGGATATCAACAGGAATAGTTGATGATGAAGGTGGAATCGGTTGACTCAACTTTGAAGGAGTCTCGGATTTAGAACTTGTTTCAGACCTTGGATTCTTTGATTGTGAAGCTTCTTCTTTTTGTGAGGACACTTCTGTCTTATTTGGATTTTCTTCTGCAGTCTCTTTATCATGAGCCTCTGATCTGAAACTTGGGGGGACACTTCCTTGAGTTGGAGGAGCGGTCGTTGATTCTTCTTGTAATATCTTTGGCAAATTACTTCGTCGGTGCTTCTGGAAAGTCAGAAAGATGGTTTGTAGTTCGGGTGATAATGTTAGAACTCTGTCTAATACTTCTTCATAGGTCCTAGCTGTTGTAGGAAAATCTGCCTGCGGACAAGTAGATCGACCTCTAAGGTTTGACCTTAACCCTAGACAGAAAAGTGCTTATCATGGACACTGAATTTCTTTCGAATCTATCTAAGCCTAATGCATGAGAAGGAAGGATGTTAG
>ML779235.1:124785-141640 GCA_009831015.1 Picea engelmannii | reverse complement strand
GATTTTCCTCCTTCAGTTGAGGATCTGCCCTAGGATCATGGCTGGACTAGGGATTCGAATCCAACTGCCTTCCAAGAATGAAAAGAAGCTTCCCCCATTCATCTCAACAGCTTAACAACCGCCCAGAATAGGTAGCGCTCCCTTAAAAGGGTTATCAGAGCGTTGTAGCACTCCCTGGTAGGCTTTAGGGGGCATTGGCGCCCTCAAAATCTATAACGCTCCTTCAAAAGGGCCCAGAAGTGTTATAACGCTCCCTGGTAGTGTATGAGGAGCGTCGGCGCTCCGAGATAGTGTAAGGGGGAGCGCTCCTCTCCAAAACTCAGTTTTTGAGGTGCTTTCAGGTGGCAAAAGGTTGTTTGACTTCAGTAGATCAGTTCTCCTCCTTCAAATCAGTCATGTGAGGTGTCATAAGTGCCTCTTTAGTGTCGCCATCACAGTATCATGTCTGAACCTTGTTTATGACACCAATGATCAACTTGCAACACTTGTAGGGAAGATGCGACACTTACAATGACTGATAGGGACAATGCGACACTTATCCATCTGAGCAATTTTGACGTGTAACACTAGCTCCCTTGAACATGTCATTGCAGGGAGAGGTTTCATGTTCATACATCTTCATATTGCAGTGAGTAAGATGATTTCCTACAATTTGATAAGGGTCATGCTTTCTGAGTTCAAGATCTACTAATTTGATGTCTTCCAATGCTACAACTTCAACCTTAGAATGACCAAAGTTAAGTAGTGAACACTTCCCAATCTGTACAGGAAAAAGTGGCCAAAACTTCTTCTGAGATGATTTCAATTTGGTGTCGATGCCACCTATTATTATTTGGTAGGCCACCTCCCTTCACACCATTTTGTTGGGGAGGAATTTCGAAAGTGCATGAGAAGGAATCGAGCACCCGAAAACTCTGACATAGGAGAAACCCTCTTCTATAAACCAATCTGTGATCTCCCTAAGATTTCCCATGATTTTCTCTGAAATACGAGGGGGTGCATAGCCATATTAAATTTGGTGTAGAGGTTTCACTACGTAGTGGCAGATTTCATAAAAGACACCTTTAAAATTTTCCTCCCATAGCTTAGAATGATAAACATGAATGGGTTCCGCACAGGCTGGGTTCTAGCTCTAGCTCATCAAAGGGAATGGATTCATGTAAAAAACAACATCCATAATATAGGAAGACATGTAAAAAGATGCAGGTCGGCCTTTCGATTTTTCTATTTGGTACTCTACAACCTCACTAGCTAGATTGTCGGATAAAATTTTACCCCAATTGAAACTGTAACCCTCGGCTACTTCGTGTATAAGTGACACCCATTTTGGCGGGAAATGGGTAGGGATTTTCCTCCTGAAGAGTCTACATAGGATCAAGGCTATGTAAACCATGTATTAGTTTAACGAAGTTGTGGCATAGCTGCCATGGGTATCGGCTCTAAATCTTGCTGGAATTCCCCACCAGTCTTTGATTATAGTTGGATATGTTTGATCGAATTCTGTGCACTCCTTCCTTTGAAATTCCGCTATGAAATCGACATTATAATGTATTTAGAAGTAGGGGGTAGTTTGTACATTACTTGGATGTTCTCAGGTCTGAACGAGCTGACGATGACCCCTTAGCTGTTATGAATGCTCCTTGTCGGAACATCAGTTTTCTCTAAAGCCCAACATACCATGTCATTATACAACATGAGTCTCAGCTGTGTGGCTATTTTGTGCAACTCATACTCTGCTATGTCTCTGAGTTTATTTTCAGTCCTTTCATTCCCGAAATCAACAGGGCAATTCCTAATCTCATAGTCCAAACTCTAAAAATCTGCCTCCAAGATTTGATTGAATCCACAACATGTGGCGTAGTGTCTGATACCACATCTCCATCCGGATTTGAGCTACCACTTGCTTCTTCACTCTTCTTAGGCGCTTTTATGGGTGCCATGGTGTCTATGCTAAATGAAAACCTATTACAGAGAAGAAATGCGTGAACTCTTTTGAATATAACTCGCTCCTAGTTTGAAAGTAAGAATGAAATTTGAAATAACAGACCTTTATTTACCTTTAACTTGCCTTAAATTTATCGTACCGAAAAAATTAAATGCTTTAATTGAGATGGTACGCCTGGAGATACACACTTTATGTTTAAAATATCTTTATTAATACGTTATAGATACTGCCACATATCGACGATTCAAAACTAAGATTTCAGAAGGACTGTCATCATGAACTCCCGAATGGTGAAACTCAAAACTTTATTTAACAATCCTTAATCTCGTTTTAAAGTTAAAATAATCTGAGTTTAAGCGCTTAATTCTTTCAGGATTTAGTGTTTCAGAGTTTCGAACATCGTGTCCCCAAGAGGTATGATAAAAGTGAATCTTGAATCACGAAACCATGATGGGATGTATTTAGGTTCTAACCACTTGTTTTAACCCTTTAATTAATCACAGTTAGAGGTTAATCTTTACTTTTCATGGACTAGAGTATCAGGACTCCGACGACTCTTTAATGCAAGAAATCCCAAATCACGAAATCACGATGGGATTTATTTTCATTAAACCTTCTTAGTTCTTAATAAACATAGCATTAGTTTTTAAGAACTTTGCGACTTCGGGAATCGAGGTTTAAGGAGACTCGGGGTCGACTCTTTGATTTCCCGAATTGCGACTGATTAACGATCTATTAAGTGTGTTTAAAACTTAATTAATCATGATTAAAAAAGTATTTAGTGAAAGCACGTCGGGACTTGAAAAGATGTTTAAGTTTGAGATGGCTGAAAAAGAACATGTGAAAGGCTTAGAAGGCCGTTAACACCTTTTTGAGACTTCTGTACCGGGATTTTGGAGTTGCGATTAGAAAGCATGCTTTGTGAATAGCCAAAATCCAAAAATCGAAAGTCCCAAAAGACCTTTTGACTTCTTTTTTGACCTAAGGGAGGCTCCATAATCAGGAAAAAAGGAGGTTTTGATTTAGAGAAGAAAAAAAAAACTTTGTTTCAACATAGGCTCCATCTAGGGATCTCATCTCCCTATGGGACGAGAAGAATAATAGACCACGTTCCTTTATTGGGTAAATGGAGTAATCGCTTAAATCTTGTGAAACGTTTTCAGAAAGCATGTAAAGATAGAATCAGAGGTTTGGCCTTTATCTCTGAAAGCTTCCAAAACTTAGTCATTTGTTGATCTCAACCTTAGTTTCTCCTATGAATTCTCCTTTCTAGAAACTGATTTCGGGTCTATTTAAGACAATCAAAACAACGTTAGGAATTATAACAGGTTCTGTAGATATTTCTTGCATCAAGTCAAAGTAACTTTGGTGTTTTTTAAAATGGGGAGCCCTGCGTGAACTTGGGATGTAGATCTGGTCGAAAAGGAAACTAGTTACCAGAGTACAATGAAATTCATGTATAATAGCCTTTCAAATATCTTAGACATTTCTTCACTGCCAACGAGCCTGTTTAGTACCTCGGTGAAGTTATTTTCTCCCCTTCATTGAATTTCCTTTCACCACTTCAGTCTGTAGATTCACATTTAAATGCTGAGATGAGGGCAATCATTTAATGAATTTCCTTTCATTATCTCTTTTTTGGACTAGATAGGGGCAATCAATTGTGAATTTCCTTTCACCATCTATCTTATACTTTCATTATATACGTGAAGTGGGGGCAATCAATTTGTATAACACATACTAGGGGTGATATATGTAAACAATTTTGGCAACAGAGTTCTGTTAACTCACTTTGATTACTCTGGACAAGTCTTATTTTGACCTTCAAGACATGTTAGTTTGCAGGAAAATTTAAGGGGGGGTGTTCATTTCCAGGGATCTTCTTCTCAAAAATATTCATCATTTGAAACCTGCTAAAAGAACTAAGAGAGTTAGGACTATCTTATGCATACTTTTGTTTAGTAGTAGTCCGAAGAGCCACAAGGACTTGTCCTTTTTATAAAGATTCGTTTGTTAACTTTCAGAGGCAAAGTATGACCCCTCCTTTTCTATGAAGGCCATGGGGAAGCATCTAGAGTAACCCAAGATTTGGACAGGGTGACAGAAGAGGTTTGGAACTTCAAAACCGTGGTTATTGTAACACATAACTGACTGTTGAAAAGTTCTTTAAATTTGCTTTATTTCTTCAGTTCTTGTTTGTCTTGCCTTAGTGATTCATTTCGAACAATAGTTTTTTAGATAATGCGTCTAGTGAGTAACTTCATACATATAAGACCATTTTTGTAGTAGGTGATATTCTTTGGAATTCTACACAATTCGTACCTTTGATTTGCTATTTCGCTCTCATCTAAATAAATTATTTATTTATCACATGTCCCCGTATGCACCGTATTTCTGATACATGACCATTGTTTTCTTCTTCTTGATGTTAGGGGTGTAGACCGGAATCTTGCAAGAAGACAACATGAAGAGCATCAGGGTTTTAAGATTTGTGGGATTCAGTGTATTGAACATTTCATATCTCTATGCCTAGGAGATCACTAACCTTCTTTATTTATGGTAAAAGTAAAACTTACCGAAAAACTATAAAAAACAGAAAACACAAACCGGTATATATAGTGGAGAGTTGGGAATTTTTTATTGCATATAGTGCTTCAGATAATGCTTGTTGATAGGGGTGTTGAGGATTTTACCATCCAAATTTTCTAACATAAAAGAATTCTTCCCTTCAGAAGCTGTAACTTTGAATGGTCCATACCATATATGATCAAATTTGCCATGTTTTTCCGAGTCTTCCCTCCTAGCGTCCCATTTCAAAACCAAATTGCTAGGGAGGAATTCCCTATCTCTAGAGTTATGATCGAATAGTGCTTTCATGTTTTCTTGATATTTCTGCAGGTTTTCGTCAACCTCGGCCCTATTCTGCTGAACTTCAATCAGTTGATTTATTCTTCTTGTGACATGGTTTGGTTCTTCCTTTTCATCTTGCCAGAGCTTCATCACAGGTAGAACCAGGTTTATGGGTAATACCATGTCATCCCTGTATACCATTTGGAATGGAGAAGTGCCAATCGATTTCTTGGTGCCTATCCAATTTTCTCGCATATTTCAAATGTAGATGCCATGATTTTTTATTTTCGTTCAACACCTTCCTAATTATGGTAATTAAGCTTTTATTTGATGATTCTGCTAGCCTGTTGCATTGGGGGTAGTATGCCATGGAGTGACCCAATATAATATTGTACTTTTGGAAAAAGCTAATCATTGCCATAGATTTGAAAGACTGGGCATTATCTGTAACTATCTTTTGAGGACAACAAAATCTAGATAATATGTTTTCTTCGAGGAAGTCTATCACCATTGAATCTGTGGCTTTTCTAGTTGGAATAGATTCCACCCATTTGGTGAAATAATCTGTAGCAGTCAGGATCTATTTTTGTTGCGCGCTATAATGCGTATTAATCTCACCTATAAAATCCAACCCCCATTGTTGGAACAGATCTTTTGTTTTAATCGGGACGAGAGGTAGTGTTGGGAGTTTCTGCTTGCCTGCAAATAATTGGCATGAATCACAGGCTCTGACTTTGGCATTTACATCTATGAATAATTTAGGCCAATAATATCCCACTCTCAGGATTTTATAATTCGTTTCTCTCCATGCATGATGCCCTCCGCATACCCCTTTGTGGAATTCATTTATGATGTTTTCGGTCTTCGATTCGACTAGGCAAACCGGTAGAAAATCCAGAGGGTCTTTCCAATACAATTGGCGTTCTGAAATATAGTACTTCACTGCATGCAGTTTCAATGTTCTAGCTTTGGATGTAGCCATATCACTTGGGTATTTCAAGGTTAGCAGATAAGATACTATACCTTTTTACCACACCGAAGTTGTGAACTTTTCTTCTATACTGGTTGTGTCTATTTGGTCATCGAGTTCGTCCATATCCAAAAATCCTTGATACTCTTGTAGATATTTATACCAAGCACTCTGAAGTTTGATTCAGCTAGTAACTTATATAAGCCTTGTCCTTTCACGATCTTTGTCGGTTTCACCTCCAAGTTGAATTCTTGAATCTTAGCAAGACATTGACCCCTCTTCCCGTCGCTATCAGGTTGAACCAATATGTATTTAACGAAACTAGTAGGTACATATGCAATTATCTTAGAGTGTAATACGTAGGTTCTGAAATCCTTTAGTGGCTTCACCATAGAATATGCCTGCTTTTCCATTATGTCGTATTTTAATTATGCGTCTCTGAGGCTTTTACTGAAGAATGATATTGGTTTCTCGAAACCTTCTTCGTTCTTTTGTAGGAGTACCTCTGCGATTGTGTGTTCGGATGCAAATGAGAAGATAAAAAATTCCTTGAGATAATCAAGGCTTTCCAGTACAGGTGCTTCACCTATAATTTTCTTGATGTGCACAAATGATGCTTTAGCTTCAACCATCCATTTAACTTCATTGTTCTTCTTGAGAATATTTGTAATCAATTTCACAATTTCAGCAAAGTTTGGGATAAATCTCCTCAAAAAAATTATGTTCCCTAAAAATGACTGGATTTCTTTTACATTTCTAGGAATATTTATAGTGTCAATAGCTTCGACCCTTTTAGGATCGATTTTAATTCCATCCCAAGATACAATATGGTCCAAGAGTTTACCTTCTTGCATTGCAAAGTGAGACTTCTTGGGATTTAAAGACAAACTGAATTTGTGACATTTCTCGAACATTTGCTTGAGATGTATCAGATGATCTTCATCATATTTAGAAAAAATGGTTAGATCATCAAGATAAATAACCACAAATTTATCTCTTTTTCTGATGAAGGTGATATCCATAGCCTGCTGGAAGGTAGCACATGCATTCATTAAACCTAAAGGCATTTTATCATACATAAATGTACCCCAAGGGGTGGTGAAGGATGTTTTTTCTTTATCATCTTCGTTGACATAAATCTGATTGTAACCGGAAAAACCATCGATCATGGACATCCTATTCGATCTAACTACTTTTTCTAAAGCATGGTCCATTTTGGGTAGCGGGTAATTGTCTTTAAGAGATGATTTATTTAGATTTCTAAAATCTACACACAGATTGATTTCTCCGCTCTTCTTCCTGACTGGGACCAGGTTGGCTACCCACTCAGAGTACCCAAGTGGTACAATTATTTTGGCATCCATGAGTTTCTTTACTCCCCTTTCGACCACAGGAAACAATATGGGATTTATTTGCCTAAGCTTCTGTCTGAAAGGCTTAACACCTGGCTTTAAGGGAATCTTTTGCTCGATCACTGTGGTGTCATAATTTCTCATCTCATCATAAGACCAAGAAAATAAGTCTTTATATTTATCGAGTAAATATGCATATCTACCTTTCATCTTGGGAGGAAGATATTTTGATATTTTTACTATTCTAGGCTCTTCCTTGGTGCCTATATCGCAATCTTCGGCTTCCTCCGGTTGAGGCTGCAATGTAGATTTCAATGGTATATCATTATGGTCAAATAATATTTCTAGGGGAATTAGAGATTTAGGGATTTGATTATTTTTTATCACTAACAAGCGATGATTCACGATCTTGTCTTGGAACTCTTGAGGATTTTCCACCTCTTGCATAATCCAAGTATGGTCATTCTAGATTTCTTGGTCGATGTGCATTTCGGCAAAGTCTTCCACCATTTCAAGGAATTTTCTGATCTGTTTATCATCTTTAAAGACCTGCTAGTTCTGTATATTATTTGGTATGGAAGGTATGTGCCTCATCTCTATGTGATACTTAAGTTTTAAATCTGCAGGGGGTGCAAAACTTGAGGCTGCTTTGGCTAATGAATCAACTTGCATATTTTCTATATAGGGAATGCAATGGGCATTGACTGATGAGAAAAAAAATTCCATTAAATCCTAGACGCAGTTTCTATAAGATCTCAATCTTGGGTGCTTGGCCTGATACTGCCTATTTACTTGTTTGACAATTAATTCTACATATCCATAGACTTCCAAGTTTTTTATGTTTAATTTTCTGGCAGCTTCTAATCCCAAAACCAGGGCCTCGTACTCGCACACATTATTTGTATAGTCTATGTTCCACTGTAGTTTGTAAGAGAAAGGAATGATAAACCCATCTCAAGGTGCTACGAAAATTACTCCTGCACTTGCTCCTTCACATGATGAAGCACCATAGAAATACATTTCCAGGTTCTGGTACTATACACACTTTGTTTTACCCTTTCTGTTTGATTTTTTCCTATGAAATCTTCAACACATTCATCTATATCGTCATCAATTGATAAAATACAATTTCCAAAATCTTGATCAGTGATATAAACAGGGTAATTGTTAGGACTATGTGGATCACTTATCATGTATGTCAATCGCATTTCCTAGTGTAATCGAGTGAACTGTCCTCCGAAAATGGGAATCGTGGCATATGTCATGTCTAGTTGAAGGGATCCTCCGAGCTTAGCACCCTAAGACCTGGATAATAGCATACCATAATTCAGAGGTATGTCAACAATAACCACATCCATCAGAATACCTTTTACTGGGATCTGTGCAAGATTTAATACCAAGTCTTTGATCATGCCTACACATTTAACCTTTCTCAAATCAAACGAATATAGGTCCCCATACGGCCTGGTAATTTCAAGGCCCAATCTATCCATAATGGCCTTGGGCATCATGTTATGTGAGGCCCCATAATCCATCATGCAGTTATGTAGTAGTCGATTGTGCACATTTATTGTAATGAAGAAAGGAGCGATGGTATCTCTGGACCCTTCATAATGTGGACCGAAAATTATATTAGGCTTATCATCTTCCAAATTTATAACGTCATCTTGACTTCCCATATCTGAAAAACTCATCATTTTGGTAATTTGTTTTCGGTAAACGAAATTCTTGGCTAGTTTGACCAGAGGTATCGATATTTTAATTTTGTTAATCTCATTTTCTAGACTAAAAGCCCCTATGGTTTTTTTGGTTTCTCTGACTGGCACTTCGGTGTCCTTCTTTTCCTACCTATTCGTTTGCATTGATTTGTTTTCAGTTATTTTTAATTCTGATGTCTGTGTTTCAGCTGTCTTGGTTTTCCTAGCTTGGGTCTCAGCTGCCTTTGTTTTGGCATTTTGTGGATCTACTCCTTTTATTTGGGTGTTGGGTATCTCAACGTCCTTTGGAGCGTGCTCGTATATTTCGCCTCTTGGCAAGATTTTATTTGGTGGAGTGGTCACAAAGATTTTATTTTTAGGCCTTAGATTGTACTTATGTTGGAGCTCGACCATTATGGTATCAACTAATCCTTGATAGGCAGAATCATCTATATCATTTATGTTGCTATCCTTATTAGATCATTGTTCAGTGTCTAGAGACCTCTCATAATATTCCTTAGTCAAATGGGGTTGTAGACAATCGTCGCTCAAATTGTTCATATCTCCTTCTAGATCCTCAAATTCTTGTATGTTATTCCCTCCTATAAAATTTTTATTTTTTAAAGGGGTTTGAACCTTTTGGTCTTCATTTTTAATTTGTCTTTGTTGTATCTGAGGATTATTGTTTCTTCTGAAATCTCTCCTAACGAATTGATCTGGTTTAGATTGATCTACCTCCATCCTTGAAATTTTATTTGATAGCTCTTTTATTATCCTAGCCATATCATCCATTTTATCATCTGAAGATCTGCCAGACCCTGAGGGTCCTTCCTGTTCCCTAAAACATTTAATCTCTTTGTTTCCTATTTCCACTTTTGTTTTTAATTTCCTAGAGGCCATCATATTTGACTCAAACTCTATGACATCGTCTTGCATTCAGGTAAGGTCGGCTACTCTCCTTTCTCTCAATAATAGTGCGAAATTGAGATCGAAAGCTCCTGCAAAGGTTACCTTTGCTATGGGTGGAGAAGGTTTAACTTCGATTGGGATCTTGTTATATAATTTATTAAATCTCTGGATAAATTAAATAACCATTTTGGAATTTTTCTTCCTTAATGCCCCAAACTCAGTTAAATAGTATAAGTGGTCCTTTATTTCCCCCCATTGTCTGAGAAAAGAGTTTTCTAACGCTAATATAATATCGAACCTGCGGGTAAACCTCAAAACCAAGTTCTCACTTTCCCTTCAAAAGTTTGTACAAATAATCATGAATAAACATATTCGTGTTCGAGACCGAGGATATCTGTGAATTGGTCGAAGAAGTTGATATGTTCAACTGCAGTTAGGTCTGCTTCCCCGGTAAACTTAGGTAGGTTTTTCATATAGTTCTCGGGTAAATCGTGAAGGGGTACTGGAAGAACCAAAGGGGCATCTCTAGCAACTACTTTGGCAAAAATACTGGGAGGTGGGGGCTTCCCTTGGTCGCCCCCTCCTCCTCCTACAACAGCCATAGATATACTAGGGGAGTTAACTGGTAGATTATAAAGAGGGTTTTGGAAAACATATAGCGATCCCTTAACTTCTTCAAGAGATGAAAAAAATAAAAGAGGGGGCAACGATATACGGGGGCTCGGTTCCTCCGACTTGCAAGAAATGTAAACGGGAGAACCCACATGCATGGAATCTGAGTATATGGTATACTCTTTGAGACTTTGTGAGGTTGGGAACTCTAACTGAAGGGTTGGTGGGATATCAATCGATGTAAGTTTTACTGAGGGCTTCTCACCTACGCTTACGCAGGAGGTAGTCGAATGAGATTCAGATTTGATTTCTGGAAACACTAAATTAGGGTTTGTGGTCTCAGCTTCAACTACCTTAGCCAACGTTTCTCCGGTAAGGGTTTGGGTGGGAAATTATTGTGAAGTTAATGTTTCAAGTGGAATCTTATCTTTAGGCTGTGTGTATTTAGGTTGGTAGGCCGTAGTAGTTTGCTTAATGAAACCTCTTGTTTTTAGTATTTTTTTGGGATCGAAAATAGGATTGGTCTGCTTAGAATCTGGGTTTTGTCTGGTGTTCCTTCAACTAGATGCCAGATTACTTAAACGTGGAGTCACCAAGTGAAAAATAACTGAGCATTTAAAAGGTGTTCACTCTTTGTTCACTATCAAAGAGGGAAACTTATAAATATCATTTTCCCAGGGAAAATAATTTCATCTCTTCATTCCCCGACAACTATGCCAAAAATATGTTATTCCAGAGTTTATACTCAAGGCTTGAGAGTATAAAGTCTAGGCATCTGAAAAGAGGGTCTATGATATAAAGAAGAAGAAAACAAATCTTTAAAGGAAAAGGAGCTATGGTTGATTTATGAGTTGTCTCCGTCTAGCTTCCAATTGATCCTGGACACTGATGTCCTGCTCAATGGCCACCCATGAATGTTCAAGTTCAAACCGGGTTGTGGCAGTTTTTAAAATAGTGTTGAAAATATTTAAGGAAATACTGTTCTGATCTATGAGACTGGGTTGAATGTTGGGTTGTCTCATAAATGGTATAGTCATGGAGGAGGAAAGTTTTAAGGATTGGTTGCTTCTTTTTAGATTGTACGAGAAAATTTCCCGAATCTTGAATTAATAGTGTAGCAACATCAAAGCTCATTTCCCGTATCTGAGTTAAACTGAAAACCATGCATGGAATGAAAGAAAACATAAAGCTATGGAACAATGTGTGGCTTCGATCAAGGAAGAATCTCACACCATGACAGAGGAAGAAAAAGATAAGGAAAAAATTTAATGAAGCATCAGATATAATAGTCTGAGTCATTCACATGTCTTGTAAGTGCCGATAGCCGATACAGAGGAAAAACTGTAAATGATTAGATCACTAAAAAAATCAATCACCACAGTAGAAGCTATACTAATTGCAGCTACACATTCATCAAAGATACATAAGAAATGAAGTTAAATATGAAATAACAGAGGAGCACATAACGCAAAATTGACGGGGTCTGGAATCTCCGACTTTCATTTGTATTAATTTTGGCAAAATGAAGAAAATTTTCTGCTACAATCGACCAAAAAACGAAATCCCCTGGTATCACTTTCAAAATTGTATTTATACAAGAAAAACATCAACCCTAGACATTTGGTAGTTTCCTAATCTCCTCCTTGCTAACAGTTACAGAATATAGAATTTGAACCGTTTTGCTCGCTTACTTTTTCCTTTCTAACAGTTGGAAAAAAACAAGCATACATGCATTATTTCATCGTTTCTTTGAAGTTCTTCCTTCGCTCGGTCCAACACACTCGACGCACCTGCCAAGAAACTACGCCAAAATTCTGGAAGGTTCTATCGTATCCTTTCTTCAATCTTTACCTTTTCAAACTTTGTCGACTGCAACTGTAGATTTGGATTTATTATCCATTTATCCATTTCTTCAATGTTAAGCTTCTGCAATTGTGAGATCTCGAGCTGGGCTTCATTCCATCTCTCCTTGATATGCAGTTGGTGCCTCACAACATTGATATGTCCTAATAGCCAAGGAAACTCACCTTCACCAATGCCCAATGTTTTTGTATCTAGCTGATCAAACACTTCTTCACATTCTTTCTTAACTTCTCTTTCCATTTTCCTGCTTTCGACAATATTGGTCTCCCATGTTTTTAATATGATATCTCCCTTGATTTGTTCTTCTACAATCAGCTTCGGGACTGCTGGTACTTCCTCTCTAGCTGAAAACACTACTACCTTTTGAAAAGCAGTGCGAGTTGTTGTAGCCTCTTTCTCCTTGAAGGCAATGTTATCCAGTGAGTGGCTTATTTCTAGGAAATATTTTTGAACGATTTCTATCTTAGAAAGCATGTTTTGTTGTTCTACTTGAAGTTTCTCATGCACCTCTAGTGGTTGGGCTTGGAATGATTTTATATTCACAACTTGTCCTTCAATAGACTTCAACTCAACCTGTAGTTTTCTCACTAATTCCTCCTGTGGAATAACCTGTACTTGACTCATTTTCATCTTCTTGTTTGCTTCATCTAAACTAGATTGCAACAATTGCATTTCCTGTTTGTCAGTGGTCCTGGAGTTTTCAATTCTTTGGTTTACCTCCTCTCGAATATTATTTTTTATGTGCCTTATTTGGTCCTAGAACTGAGTTATCATTTGATTTTTTTGCTTCAACCTTGTTTTTAGAGAGTCAATTGAAAATAAATTGGCAGTTGTCAAAGCTCCCATAGAGGTTGCTACTTCTGTGGCTAAGTCTTCCTCTTCTAGGTTTTTTCCATCTATGAGCACTCTGTGTTTCTTCACCATTGTGCCTTCTCTTAGATGCATTTCCTGCTTTAATATTGCCTTCCTCTTATTACTGAAAAAGTAGTCAGAGGGGGGTATCTCTTCTCTAGAGATAGGAGTAAGGTCACTTGCATAGATGATTTTCAGATGGGGGATCCCAAAAGTTGACTGTGTAGGAGTTAATGATGTAATAGGGCTACCAAATTATGAAGATTGCGTTTCTCCTACTATTTTGGGGATATCAACATGAATAGTTGATGATGAAGGTGGAATTGTTTGACTTGACTTTGAAGGAGTCTCAGATTTAGAACTTGTTTCAGACCTTGGATTCTTTGATTGTGAAGCTTATTCTTTTTGTGAGGACACTTCTATCTTCTTTGGATTTTCTTCTGCAGTCTCTTTATCATGAGCCTCTGATCTAAAACTTGGGGGGACACTTCCTTGAGCTGGAGGAGGGGTCGTTTATTCTTCTTGTAATATCTTTGGCAAACCGCTTCGCCGGTGCTTCTGGAAAGTCAGAAAGTTGGTCTGTAGTTTGAGTGATAATGCCAGAACTCTATCTAATACCTCTTCATAGGTCATGGCTCCCTTGAACATGTCGTCGCAGGGAGAGGCTTCATTTTCATACATCTTCATATTGCAGTGAGTAAGATGATTTCCTACAATTTGATAAGGGTCATGCTTTCTGAGTTCAAGATCTACCAATTTGATGTCTTCCAATGTTGCAACTTCAACCTTGGAATAACCAAAGTTAAGAAATGATATAATTCCTTTTGGTTTGATGAATGCAGGTGCAACTTTTCAAAGAGCCATGGATATAGAATTTTTTGGCGAGAAAGATAAATTTGTTGTCATTTATTTAGATGATCTGATATTTTTTCTAATTCTGATGCAGAACACTTGGAACATCTTAGACAAACGTTTGATAAATTCAAAAAAAAATGGTTTGTCTTTAAATCCCTAGAAATCTCATTTTTCCATGCAAGAAGGGAAGATGTTAGGACATATTGTATCAAAATATGGAATTAAAGTAGATCTGAAAAGAGTTGAAGCTACTGATCAAATAATATACCAAGAAACATAAAAGAAATTCAATCATTTTTAGGAAGAATTAATTTGTTGAGAATATTTATTCCAAATTTTGCTGAAATTATTAAATTGATCAAAGATATATTGAAGAAGGATAATGATGTGAAATGTACAATGAAAGTTAAGGCATCTTCCCAACGAGTCAAAAAAAATATAGGAGAAGCACCACTGTTGGTAAGTCTTGATTATTCAAAGGAATTTTTATTTTTTTCCTTTGCATCTGAATATACAATTGTAGAAGTACTCCTACCAAAAAATTATGAAGGATATGAACAACCTATTTCCTTTTTTAGTAAAATTCTTAGAGATGCGGATTTAAAATATGATATTCTAGAGAAACAAGCTTATGCTATGGTTAAGGAACTTAAGGATTTCCGAACATATGTATGGCATTCTAGAATAATCGCATATGTACCCATTGGTATAGTAAAAGATATCCTAATTCAACCTGATAGTGATGGAAGAAGGGGAAAATGGTTGGAGAAAATTCAAGAATATGATTTAGAAGTAAAACCAACCAAATTGGTAAAAGGATAGGGTTTGGAAAAATTACTTGCTAAATCAAATCTCAGATCCCTTGGAATAAATCATTTCAAGTTTGAAAATTCTCTCCCACATATTGAAGAAATCGATGATCAAATGCCAACAAGAAGACAAATTTTCTTCCTCTCGTTGGTATACAAATATAGTGCCATACCTCCTTACTCTTCATTCTCCTGCTAATATGACTCCTTCCAAGGAAAGAACCTTAAAACTATAGGTGATCAAATATTGCATTGTTAATGCTAAGTTATACTGGAAGGACCCTTTGGGTTTCTTATTATGTTTCCTTACAAAATATGAAACAAAAGGTGTCATTGATGAGTTCATAAAGGAGTATGTGGAGGCCACCATGCTTGGAGAGATAAAACTTACAAAATATTAAGAGCATATTATTATTGGCCAAGATTATTCATTGATGTAAATACAAGGGCCAAAGCTTGTAGACAATGCCAACTATTTGTTGGAAACCAAAATCTCCTTGCCTTACCTTTAGTTCATTTCATAGATGAAGCTCCTTTCCAACAATGGGGCCTAGACTTCATGAGAGAGATTCATCCACAATCGAGTGCCCAACAAAAATGGATTTTAACTACTACTGATTATTATTCTAAATGGGTAGAAGCTATTCCAACTTAGAATGACAGATATTTAGTAGTAATAAATTTTTTGGAAGAGAACATTCTTGCAAGATTTGGTTGTCCAAGGAAAATAATCAACGATAATGCACAAGATTTCAAATTTATTGCTATGATAATTTTTTGTCAGAAATATAATATCATTTAGGGTCGTTCTACAACTTATTATCTTCAAGGAAATGGGATGGCATAGTCATCTAATAAAATTTTAATGAGGATAATTAAGAAAGTTCTTAGAGAAAATAAGAAAGCTTGGCATACACATTTGAGTTATGCTATAAGGGAAAACATAATTGGCACCAAGAAATCAATAGGTATGTCTCCTTTCCAATTAGTTTATGGAACTGGTGTTATTCTTCCTAGTAATCTTGTTATTCTTGTGATGAAAATATGGCAGGATGCTAATGAATAACAAAATGATTTGACTAGAAGAATCAATCAAATTATTGGAGTCCAGCAGAACAATAGAGAAGTTAATGAAGGCCATCTTTGATAAGAAAGCCAAAGACATGAAATTGCTTCCTGGAGATTTAGTATTGAAGTGGGAGGCTAGAAAAGAAGACGCTGGGAAAAATGGAAAATTTAACCATCTTTGGTTTGGTCCTTTCAAAATTGCAACAATTGAATGCTAATAGTTAAAAGTCCCATATGATCATATTGTGTGATCGTCTCCTCTGTGCTGCGGACTGCAACCAGACCTAGCCGCCGGCCTCTGCCTATGGCGCAGGTTAGAGCCTCTCCAACACCTGTTTCTTCAGCCGAAGAGTGTCATCTTGAAACCCTCGGTCTTCTGGAGCCCACTCTGAACACCCCCGCGGATGTAGGGCTCGTGTAGAATTCCGCCAATGGATTCTAGTGGGGGCTCTGGCCCTCCTCCTCCGCTTGAGATCATAGCATTCAAATCTTTGATAGCTACAACACAGAAACGCCCTCTCACGGCCAGTCAGCAGAAGTTTGTTAAGAAGCTTGACTCGATCCCCACGGTAGCTCTCCCTGAAGAAGAGACATGCAAAGCAGCCCTGAATCTCGCCGAGAGAGGGCTTATAGGCCAGTTCACGGGACTCTGGCCATCCCCAAAGTCAGTAGAAGATTGGACACAAAGGAACTGGTCACCTCTGATCAAAGAGGGAGTCAAGAGCTACTTCGTTGGTAAGGGTTTCTTCATATTCGTTTTTGAAAATACAGATGACAGAAGTTTAATCTTCCGAAACGACCCCTATTTCATGGGACCACAAGGATTGTATCTAAACAAATGGTCTCCCGATTTCGACCCCACGCAGGATGTCCCCAAGGCTGTCCCGGTGTGGGTGCGTCTCCCACATCTGCCTCTTCATTGTTGGAATCAAAAAATCTTTCAGATCATCGGCAACGCGCTTGGAAAATACATCGACCATGCAGCAAGGAAAGACCAGTTCTCGTGCGCCAGAATCTGCGTCGAAGTTGATCTAGAAGAGGGTTTGCCTGAAGCAATCAATCTCACGGTCGCT
>ML779235.1:109653-123035 GCA_009831015.1 Picea engelmannii | reverse complement strand
TCTCGATACATTTCTATAAAGTCTGCTGGAATATCATCAAAAGAGACCTCCAAAAAATGATAAAGGGGTTCATGCGAAAAGCCAAGATTGGAGGAGGAATCAACTCCACTTATCTCGCTTTAATCCCCAAGGAATCCAACCCTAAAACTTTTTCCAGGTTCAGACCCATATCACTCTGTAACGCCTCTTACAAAATTCTGGCCAAACTGTTGGCAAATAGGATCAAGCCCCTGCTTAAGAAGATGATCTCCAGCCCTCAAGGAGGCTTTGTGGAGGGCATAAATATTCTTGACAATGTCATACAAGTTCAGGAAATAATCCACTCCAGCAAAAGGCGAAAAGAGAAAGGAATGCTGATCAAACTAGATATGGAAAACGCTTTCGATCGAGTAAATCGCTCTTTTCTCATCAAGACCCTCCTTGCCTTCGGTTTCTTGCCTCATTTTGTACAGCTCATAAACGCTTGTATAGAAAATACCTGGATTGCTCCCCTTGTCAATGGCAGACCCTCCATTTTTTTCCAAGCCAGGAGAGGCATAAGGCAGGGCTTCCCCCTCTCTCCTTTTCTGTATATCTTAATGGCTGACACTCTTAGCAGAAAACTCTCAGCTGAAAGAATAGCTGGTACCATTCCTGGCCTTAAATACTCCCCAAAAGATGATGCTATGAATCATTCCCACTTTGCAGATGACTCTCTGCTCCTCGGAGGTGCGTCCACCAGAATAGCTACAGCCTTTGACTCTGTCCTCAAAAGATATTGCAGAGTCTCAGGAGCTCTAATCAACGAGAGAAAGAGTGAAATTTACTGCTGGAACACAGGGCAGCAAGAGCTGAACAATATCGTGAAAATCTTGGGATTCAATGGACATGCCAACTGGGAAAGAATAAAATATCTTGGCCTGCCTATCACAATTGGGGCCAATAGAAGATCTCTCTGGGTAGACATTATCAGTAAACTCAAATCCAAAATCGCAGCCTGGGGTGGCTTCTAGCTGACCAACGCAGACAAACTAATTTTAATAAAATCCCAATTGGCCGCGCTGCCAATCTATCAGTCGGCCTTTTTACTTGCTCCCGGGAGATGTCACGGACTAGATCACAAAGCTGTTAAGGGATTTCCTCTGGCATGGGGGAAAAGGAAACGAAAATCGACTGCACCTAGCAAAATGGGAGTTGATTCGGCGCCCGATTGCAGACGGTGGACTCCAAATCCATGACCCCGCCCTTATTAATCTTTCGTTGGGAGGAAAACTACTTTGGCAAATCGCCCATGACCCCAATCACCCGACCAGTAAAAATCTCCTATGCAAATACGCCCGGGACTCTTCATTCAGAAAACTTCAATATGATCCCACAGGAAAAAGCACGCTAGTCTGGAAATTATGTTGCAAGAGAAGCAAGTTCTTCAACAACTATTTGTATAGAGCGCCGGGTAATGGCAAGAGTACCTATCTTTGGCAAGACAGAATAATGGGGCGTGATCCTCTGGAGGAGAATCAAGACATAGCAGAACTCCGAGATTGGCTAATTCGGGCAGGCAAAACCAGACTCTTTGATATCTATATGTGGGATAGATGGGGAGATTGGGACGACTGGGATTTTACAGGTATTCCTGAATGGCTTACACACCAAAAAAATCTTCTAACCGAATCGCTAGATGGTGCCAATCCTGAAAATCGCAGAATGAAGGACAGCTGGGCCTGGGGACCGACAGGAATTTACACCACAGCAGCCGGACACAAAGTTCTACAGAATACAAGGGACAACAGTCATCCACCTGCCTTCTGGAAGCTAGTATGGGACAACTTAGCTCTCCCCAAAGTCAATTTCTTCTTCTGGACAGTGGTGCAAAACAAACTTCTTACAGGGGATAATCTAGAGAAACGGAAAATTGCAGGGCCTCACAGGTGTGAACTCTGCAGAAGCAATACCGAAATAGCCCAACATTTATTCCTGGAGTGCAACTTCTCCAAGGAAGTATGGAGACTCTCCCTTCTGGACCTGCAAATTCCAGCCTTTCCCCGAAGCACAGTTGCTGCTTGGTTCGCCTCTTGGAACAACATCTATCCTCTTTGCATTCCCTCTAAATCCTTCTGGCGAAAAATCTGGACAACAATCCCCAAATATGTCTGCTGGCAGCTATGGTTGGCACGGAATGACCAAATCTTTAATGAACATTCTCGCACCCCCCTACAGGTTTCTTCCAAAGCTAAAGCTCTTCTCTTGGAAACAGCCCAACATCAGTACTTTAACGAAGATCCCCTGCTCCGACCTGAAGAAAGAAGATGGCTCAGTCCGTTAGAACCCTCTCCTCGCAAGCGCCTTCTCATACCTCATTCAACAAACCCGGAGTGGAGATTAAGAGAATCTGAAGAAAGCTTCACATACTGGTGGAAATCTAAACATCTTACCACAATCTTCTTTGACGGGGCCTCCAAAGGAAATCCCGGAAACGCGGGTGCTGGAGGGATCATTTACACTCCGGACGGGACCATAAGAGACTGCTTCTGCTGGGGCCTTGGACATAAGACTAATAACCAGACAGAGATCCTTGGCATCCTTAGAGCTTGGCTAATAGCAAGAGAAAAGGGAGACAAAGATCTCCAAATCTTCAGAGATTCAGAGCTTCTTATTAAAAAATTAAACTCGGAGGACCTATTCAATAATGCTAGCCTCAACAAAATTCTAGGTAGAGTGAAAAGATTCCTTCAAGCCTTCACCTCCATTAAGTTCTATCACATTCTCAGAAGCCTGAATGGAGAAGCGGATCGGATGTCAAACAAAGGATGCACCCTCTCTAAAGGGCAGATCCGAATCAATGATGACATCAGCTACCAAATTCCTTGAAGACAATGTAACAATGAAGTCGAAAATGCTGGCTATCATCTATGTACCCGGGGCTGCCTTGGCAAAGACCCCTACTATTATTTTCATATAAATAAAAATCATAACCGTTCCAGTTAAAAAAAATAAAAAATAAAAAAAATTGCAACAATTGAAGGGATAAATTCACTTTCTCTTGAAAATTTAAATGGAGAGATGCTTGAGACCCCTATCAATGGGCGATATTTAAAACATTTAATGCAATAGTTTAGATTTTAGTTTCCATTATACATACCAGTGTGGATTGGATTTACATTGGCATTTTCATTTCTTTTTCTTTTATACCTAATTTGGGTTAAGGACTTATTTGAGTGTTTTTGAGTTCTAAAAGTTATGAAAATATTTTTCAAGGAAAAAAAATGTTTTTGATTTTTGTTTCAATTTTTTTTTTTGAAAAAATTAATAAGGAAATAATTTATTTTAGAAAATAAATCATCTTTTACTTTTCATGAATAAAAATCACTCTTTAGTTAATAAAAAAATACTCATGTTTACAAAAAGTAGTTGAAAATTTCATTAGAGAGAATAGAGTCATGAAGACATTATAGTAGTTTTGGAATACAAAATTACAGAGATTCTAAGTTCAAAACTTGACAATCTTTGCAGTGATAGCCTATCTCTATGCATCTTAATCCTTCACGGTTTTGTCAAATTTTTGCAGCTACTAAAAACAAAACAAAAATGAATATGGTAACCTATCAATGGATACTGATACGAATTATATATTCTTTGTGATTTACTTCCATTGCTTCCATAGAATCATCTAATTGTTGAAATTCTACATTTTCTTTAAGTACCAATGGTTGAAGCTCTTCAACGTTTTGATGATCTACTGGAGGTGAACGATCTTTGGGAAAAGGTGACGACACTATAGAAACTGTGGACCCAACTAAGTCTGCAGGAATGTTCACTGGTGGTTGTTGCCTTTACAATAGTCTCAATTTTTGGCGATGAGAGCTTAAACGCACTATGTTTTGAATTACAACTCTCATTATCGTCACCAAATCCTCACGATGTCACATTTCCTATGATTGAATCTACAAGTGAAGCTGAAAATTCGAATCTCAGAGCTCTTGAATCGTTTCGGAATGCTCCCAAAACTTTTCCTGAAGAGTAAAAATTGCAAAATTGAAACATTCATAGTCATCTCGTTCAAGACTCATCTTTCCCTTTCTTTCAGACTCTCTAGAATAAGGTGATGAATAGACACAATTCCTCTTTAAAAATTCAAAGGAAATTAGGTAAAGTCTTCTCTTCCCTCTCCTTACTATTTCATTAAGTATGAAAAACCTATTTATAACAGATATGAGGGATAATTCCCATGAATTGAAAGATGGCTTCATCACTGACTCAGAAATATTGGAGAAGCGGTGAGGATAGAATCTCTAATTTCATTCTTATTGGGCTTGTGATCATCACCGGTACGAAACTAAGACATTAATTATAGGAAAATACATAAAGGTAGGAATATGGTTATGGAATAGATAGAAGCAAGAGTCTTGTCTTAACAGAGAAGTTCATGTGAGTTATTTTCTATTCATCAGAATTGATATGAACTTCTAATATATTTGTCACCTCTCACTTTAGGCTTACCTATAAATAAAGTTCTCTTTCTTATTCAATCATATTAGTATTTATAGAAATTCTAATCTTAGATGATACTAAAAAGCTTAAAAGCATACTTTTTAAACAAGTTTGGCGAAGATATTACATAATTCTTGGTTTCAATTGAAAAAGTATTTCTAGTCTAATCCTAGTAAATTTATCCCTAATATTAGATTACAGCCGATGACTTTGCTCAAGGTTCATCCATGAAAACAAATATTTTTTTCCTAATATAATTTACCATTTAGATCAACAAAAAAACAATAATGACCCCATTTACCCAGTTAAGGTACCTGGTCTATTTTTCTTTCGTGCCTCACAGGGAGCCATAATCCCCAGATGGATCCTGTGTTAGAACATAAATAATATTTTCCAATACAAATAAAAATTTCAAATTCCTTTTTGGTCTTTTGTATTTTTCAAATAAAGTTTTAACTTTAGGAATATCATTTTTTATCTAAACAAATATTCATTACATTTTACAGTGTAGATCGAACATCAGCCGTTAAACCTAAAAATTGTCTAGATCCACGACTCTTGCAACTTCATAGATTCAAAATCGTGAAATGTTTAAATTAACAGTATATCTCCTATTCAAATTTTTACTTTGCAACTTTGTGACTCGATAATTCAAGCTAAAATGTCGAAAGGTCTTAAAAATCGTGAAGTTGTGAAGCTCTGGAGTCCCAGAGATCTGAATTTCTATAAGATGTTTTGAGTATTCAACTAACGTGTCCTATGCCACTTCTCACTCTTCACATGTTGAAACACGTGGAACTCACTTTGGGTACTACTGGTTATATAATTTGCACGATTTAAGGTGAAATGTGTCACTCATATATTCATGACACATCATCAGACATGACTTCATCCTACCACAACACTCTGAGAGATTTTCCTTCGGAAGATTGAACTGTAAACAAATATAAACATTGTCAGAGTGTTGGAACGCCAAAATTATAAAGTGTTGCAGATTAAAGGGTAAAAAATGTTTTATTTGGCGTAATTAACGGTAAGTAATCACTCCGTGAATTCTGCCTTCGGGATGACTTTAAACACTTCAAATGAAAACTGACAAAGCCACAAAGCTTGAGATTCCTGGAGTTATGAAGTTTTTAAAGTCAAAGAGATCATAAACTATGGTTAATTTAAAAAAAAGTATCAATTAAAGGATGATTGATTGCTCCGTGAAATCAGACTTCAGGAGATATTTAACATTTCTCACTCGAAACTCTTGAATGTCGAAGCACCGAAACCACTTATATTCATTAATAAAGATCATTAAAGGTATATTAAACTTGGTTAAGGTAAAATATTTGAAAATCTTACGGCTGTCAAGGAACAAATTTGACAGATTTGACATGATTACCTTGTCATTCGATTAAGTGTAAAATTGATTAGTGTTTTGTGCTTTTTATTTAATAAAATAATTTTGAACTTCATATCATTTCTCCATTCGCATTCAAAAATTTCACTTCAGTAGTTAGACTCATAGATTGTTTTTCTTACAGGAGGGTTGATATTGGAAAATTGAAAATTATGGAACCACGTAAAACAACAAGAAAGTAAGATCCATTTGTAAAGGGCCCAAACCCAAATTCAGACATTTTTTTCAGAGACTACCACTCGACTAAAAATTGTCATTAAATCATGGAAGAAGGTTTATTAAATCCTGAAACATGAAAATTCCCTCCATTCTGATGAATCAAGCGAAGGAGAATATGAGTCAACTGTAAACAAGCTAAGAGAGGTGGCTATGTAAGAACTTCACAAAGTTGTAGCACGACCAAAACTGTTTCCATATATAGATATGATAGGTTGGTCTTTGGATCATGTTGATATTCTGACCAGAACCATCTACAATCATCAGAAGACCATTTTTGGCTCATTTTGACCCGAGGAAATTCAAGTAATGTATAAATTTACTTGCAAACCAAAATATACTTATAATATACCCTTTATAATGAAATTTGAGAATGATGAATGTGCAATTTACATCAGAATTGTATATTATATTATATGATATAGAAAAAACCTAGTGGGGAAATGAAAATAAATTCAAAGGTGATAGCCATGGAATATATTCTACAGCCTCTTATGATGCCCATATTATGTATACTCCCATGATGCTTTGTAGAATGTTCAAAAAGAAAATCCCTACACATTTTACTATAGATTGGGTTCCTATAATTCATGAAGTAGTAGAGGGTTATATGTTTGATTGGGGAGAAATGTTGTCGGATAGCCTAGACAAAAAAATAGAGGATTACATAGCCCCGAAATCCAAAGGAGAGCATGTTCCCTTCTATATTTCTATATATATTATGGATGCAATATGTTTCAGAACCCCATTTCCTCTTATGAATCGGAGCTGGACTCAGACTGTCACCAAACCTATACACTTCTATCATTCCAAATTATGGGAGGAAAATGCAAAGAATTGCTTTTATGAGATTTGTCACAATGTTTTCATTCCAATCCATGAAGCCATTTATGTTCAACCTCCTCCCAAAATTTCTGAACAAATTATCAGGAATCTGGGTGTTATTTCAGACTGTGCATTAAAGAAAGTTTTTCTTATATCAGATTTTTTGATTGTTTTGCATATCCACATGCTCTACCAAGATTTCTACTAGACAAACTTGTTTGGAGAGAAGTAACCTATCAGACAGTTTCAACAGGTATCACTACAGAACTGAAAGTTCACAGAAAAGAGTTTGTCTTTCCTTTCCTATATAGGTTGGTATATTCTCATTATCAAATTTTGGACATGCTTAGGTTTAAGCCTCAGCCTTGGATGATATTAAATTAGGTGAGATTGAATTCAAGAGGCATGATCCACATAGGGTGGTAGAAAATAATTTGGCTTAGTTTAACATGAAGAAATACATCCATGAAAATTCACCTTATGACGAAGTTTTCATAGGATTTAGATCATATGATGAAGTTATATCCAGATTTCAAATTATTCTTGAAGAAGAGCAATCAGGTTTTCTCAGCTTCCAAAAGCACACAAGGAGTAGTTTACCTAAGATATTGAAAGTAGAACAAAGTCTTAGTCCAACTTCACAGGTGCCACAATCATCAAATCCCAAGCAACATGACTTGCCTGAGGTCAAAACTAAATAAGTGGAAAAGATGCCAGAAATATTGCCCAAGGATACAACAATTACGGGGATATCCATACCAGGTAAAAATAATCAAGAATCATAGCATTGTTTGAAGCTTTAATGAAACATGGGCCATAGTTTTCCTTAGTTATTTTCAAACACAAAAACTCCTATAAAAGATATCAAAAATCAAGGGGAATGTACTGCACTTGTCATTCCCATACCATCCTTAACTCCCCTAGAAACAAGTTCTAATTTAACTTATTTAGAGGTTATAAATATAGATGACCTGACACCTCTTGAACCAGAAGAGATGCCTTCATCATATGTTTTCTTAAACAAGAAAATGAAAGCTATCATACAAAGAGAATATCAACAAAAAGGGGGAGTAATTACAAAGAAACAAAGAATGGTGTATGATGGGTAGGGATAGAGTGACCGTGAATTTGCAAAACAAGTAGCAGAATCAATGGGGGAATTTGCATCAACCAACTTATGGTTAGTAGATAATTTGAGAAAAAAAATTGACTAGAAGAATATTTTGATTGAACAGTTGCATAATTATATGAAATAGATAGAAATCGTTGCCAGAGAAAAAATAAATTATGAAATAAGTCAAGTCAAACAAGGTTTCGAGTAGCAGATCAAAAAATTAGAGGAGAAATTGAAGATAAGTTTTCAAAATCAACACTTGAGTAAGAACATGGTGTCCTAGAGAGATACAT
Source organism: Picea engelmannii (assembly GCA_009831015.1). Taxonomy (NCBI): domain Eukaryota; kingdom Viridiplantae; phylum Streptophyta; class Pinopsida; order Pinales; family Pinaceae; genus Picea; species Picea engelmannii. The sequence continues at coordinate 114,712 of ML779235.1, read as the reverse complement.
TCATAAATCAATTGCAATCTCAAATAGTTACAATTGAAAGCATAGTAATTGATATTTCTTCCTTCAATAAACAAGCACAAAAATAAATGTGTGATTGCAGATTGTTCAACAAAAATTCTATGAAAGTTTGGATACTATCCAAAAATATTATCAGGTAATCAATGATTCATTGCAGAGTATTGATGACAAAGAGAAGAAATCTATTATGGATAGATCCAAATTACAGGAACTTATAGTGTGGAGGCCAAATATCAATATACCAAGACTTGTTCCTTTTTCAGAAATTGAGTAGATAAAAGGATAAATGGCCTTAAAAGCTTGGAAAAAAAATCTTGAAGAAAGTAAAATTCTAGATAAAGAAGAAAATAAATCTTGTCTTGATTCTCTTTTAGTTGTAGATTCATAGATGGTAGAAATTGACATCGATGATATTCATTTTTTATTGGGCAACTTGAGATTAAAAAGGGAAAAGAAAATCTAAAGAAAAGCAGAGAGAATATGCAAAATGATATATTACAAGTCAATCATGTTAACTTGAAAATATTAAATGATCTTCTAGTGAAACAAATTCTACAACATCATATCACTCAATAGGTTGCAGTAAAAATTCAAAGAAGTCTATCATTGGTACATGAAAATGTTTTTTCTTTTGAATTAAATGCAAATATTGAACCCCCCAAGTTCGTTATTGCATTATTAGATTTGCATGGGCAATACAAGGATCGAAAAAATCTAGTTTCACCCACTGGACAATAAAGGAATAATGAATCGCCAATAAGAAAAGGAGATCCCAGAAAATGGACAAATGTTCAAAATCTTTGTAATATTTATTTAATTTAGATTTTATTCTATTTTGAGAACAAAGAATGTGGAAAGTATAACCACTTTTGGTTAAGACAATTTTGTATAAATAATAAGATTAGATATGTAATCAGGGCTTCTTCTGGTCAAATGTAAAAGAGAGACTTCTTAATACAAATTACAGAGAAAAGACAGAGATTCTACGTTTAATTTCTTTGAGTTATGTGTTTTTTGCGTATTTATTTTTCATCATAACCTCATTTTTTCACTCTATGGTTATTAAGGATTGAAAGACTACAATTTAGTAATACATCTATTGTGGTCGATATAATTGGAAGTTTGTTCAGCTACAACGTTTCCTCTATTATTACTGTGAGGAAAACAAGACTTGTATATGTGTGGATCTCCTCATTTCAATTAATCTTTTAATACTCTTCATGATTCTTCTATTGCGAATAACGTAAGATTTATCAGCATTGGATACCTTATTTTATTTTACAATTTTGTTTAATACATTTGTACTTTTCATCTCTTTAATATTTATAAAACTCAAATAAAGAGATATTTCTGCTATGTTTTCTAAATCATTAAGTTATTTGAAGTTCCGTCTCAAAACTGAAGGTAGAAACGCATTATAAAAAAAAAAAAAATTAAATTTTGGGTGTCTGACATTATTTTGTGAGCCTAGAGTAAATCTTAGGAGTATTATTCATATAAGATTATCCTGGATCCTTCTGACACCATTATTTGATCCCCATCCCATTGGATTCCTCTCTTCTCCTTGATCGCGATAATACCTATCATTTTTCAAGAATTGTTTTTTCCGTGGACCTGACAACCTTATTTTTGACTTACCTTATTGGATTCCCCTCGTCACCATAATCATCATGATACCCTTCACCCATAACCCATTTTTTGTGTGGCCCCACCTATCCATCCATCCCGAGGCCTCATCTACTCCCTAAGACTCCACCATGCATAGTACTCACTCTCATAACCAATAAGACTTGGAGACTAAGGTGTCCAACCTGGAAAAAAAACTTGAATCCCTCCACACATATGTCCACGCTACCCTCGACAAGAAATTCAAGGAGATGGGACAAATACTCAAGGGTAATAATGTTGATCCCACTCGAGAGGAACCTCACTCTTCCCATTATGAGCATACTCATTCGTTTCTCTCTTCTTGGGGTTGTCCACATTCTTGAACAAAGGTGTCCAAAGTTGACATGCATAAATTTGAAGGATCCAACCTAGCAGGGTGGGTTTCTCAAATGGAACAATAATTGTCCCTCCATGATATTCAAGATGATGAGATCAAAATCCATGTAGGGGTTCTGTACTTTGTTCAAGAATGCTAGTAGTGGTGGCAGTGGCATAAGAAATGTTATCCAGGACTACCCACTTAGAACATGTTAAGCTAAGCAGTTTGTGCCCATTTTGATCGAGAATATCATTTTTTGGGAAGGCTCACTAAGTTGCACCAAATTAGCCGAGTATCAGACTTCATCATGACATTCGAATAGTTGGTTATCTGAATTGAGGGCTTATCTGATGATTTTTATCTTGAATTTTTTCTCAGTGGCTTAAAGGACGCCATCAGGGATCATGTGAGCATGCATCAACCTACTACCTAATTGTAGGCATGCCAATTAGCACTAAAATCATAGACCATTCTTCAGGCCCCACCCATGAGGGATGCATTCACCACCCTTCCTCTCCTAGGGGATAACCCAACTCCAACACAAACCTTGAAGTTACAAAAGGTATCTCTAGTACAAATGGCAGAATGTCACAAGTAAGGAATTTTCTATTACTGTGATGAAAAGTACTATTCACCGAGACATAAATGTCGAGAACAAAATTTATTCCAGATTGATGCATAAACTTCCACTTCCCATCCAAACTTACCATCATATAAGGCTCCTGACCAAGAGGATGCACAACTGAGTTTCCACCTTGATGATTTAGTTGCAACCATATGGAACCAGAGGAACCTGTCATATCTTGTCATGCCCTCTTGGGCATTTCATCCCTATAGACATTGAATATCAAGGGCTACATCAAAAATAGGTCAATCATGGTGTTGATTGATAGTGATATCACCCACAATTTTATTCACTGTCGGCTCACTGAGGAGCTCCATTGCTTTGTCCTCCCAGTTTCTAATTTTCAAATCCTCATCGCAAATGGTGGTATGTTGAAGTGTGGGGGCCGTTGTGAGAATGTAAAACTCCAAATGGGTGATTATCATCTTAAAATCTGCATGTTCTCTATTTCCATGGGTGGTTTCAATATTGTATTGGGTGTGGAATGGATTCGCACCTTGGGACCGATTACAATGGATTATCAAGATTATATATGAGCTTCACCCAAGAGGCTCACATATATATCCTCTGAGGCCTCCAATTTGGCTCCCCTGAAATCATCATCTGTCATAGGATGGAAAAATTGTTGAAGAAAGGACACCATGGTGTGATTTCTCATTTTCATGCCATCCAGGTCACCGATCAGGCCTCTCCTGAAGTTCCTCCTAGTCTGCAACTAATATTGGACAAGTACCCAAGGGTATTTGAGGTCCAACAAACTTACCTCCCTCCAGGGGTGAGCATGATCATAGCATCTCTCTCCTTCCAGATAGTCAATCCCCCATTGTACATCCCTACAGGTATATGTTTTCTCAAAAACATGAAATAGAAAATATAGGACAAGAATAATTGGAGGTAGGGGTAATTTGGCCCAGTACTAGCCCATATTCGTCCCTAGTAGCGATGGTCTTAAATAAAGAAGGTGATTGGTGCATATATCCATATTTTCGTACCCTGAATAAAATGACCATCAAGGATAAGTTTCCCATTCATTTCATTGATGATCTATTGGATGAACTCCAGGGTGCTTGTTTCTTCAAAAAATTAGACCTTCACTCTGGTTATCACCAAATCTGGATGAAGGAGGTAGATATTCTGAAGATAGGATTTAAAACTCATGAAGGTAATTATGAATTCTTGGTCATTCCTTATGGTCTTTGTAATGCCCCATCCACCTTCCAAAGTCTCATGAATAAACTCTTAAAACCTTACCTTAAGAATATTTTCTTGGTTTTCTTTGAAGACATACTCATTTACAGTCGCACTTGGGATACCCACTGTAACATCCCTGTTAAGCCCTAATATTGGCTCATTACCCCTTAATTGGGGCATATTAGATTAGTAATGTTATTTTATTTATGTCGTCTTTAGGCCATTAGTTGTAATTATACCTCCTAGTCTCCTATATATACCAAGGAGACATTTTCATTTTGAATCATCTTGTACTTGAAAATTTAAGTGGGGTAAAAGGAGGTTGACCCCTAGAAGAGGCTTATTATTTGAAATTCTCTCTTTTTCAAGGCGTTGAGTACTTTTTCTGAGGATTTTCTATGCTATATTGATATTTGGTTCTTAACATATGGTATCAGAGCTCAAGGTCTTGGGGTTTCGCTGCTACATATGAGACACCTTGGAATTTTCACTATAAGTTGTTTTCTAAAATGTTTCAGAAGGAACGTCTTGGAGGATACTTATTAGACGGATCAAGGTACGTTGGGTTCACAATTCAGCTCCTAAGGCCTTATACTTTCAGAGATACAACCTATACAAGATAGGGTTCTGGAATTGTCCTGAACTGAGTCATTACGGAATTTTCTCTATAAAAACATTTCTGTAATGTTTCAGACCCTGAGATCCAAAGGCTATTTACAGAAATTAGTAAGGTATCTGTGGTAAAAATTTCAGCTTTTGGGTCATCATAAATTTGTAGATACACTTTGTGTAAGATAGGGTATCTGACTAGTCCTACTGACTAGTCTCAAGAAGGTGTTCCAGGTAAAAAAATCATAACTTATTCCTAGAGTATCTAAATTGTGTGGGACTGGTTGCATTGGATTATGAACAGTCTATAGTATTTCTGGTATGAGTTTCAGAATTTTATATCAATTATTTTGTGAGGGGCACACTATACAAGTGAGATCTCCTGGAAAGGCCAAAAATCAGAAAGTTGTGGGGATGTTACCGTAAATTCCACTTGGCACATCCAATTGTGATCAGACCTATGGCATTGCAGAGAAGAAATATCATAGAAATACATAAAGGAAATTTTCATACCCAGAAGGGCCGAAACTTGGGAGATACAACAGAAGAAATATTGTCTAGCAGAACCACCTCAAAATCAAGGTTCAAAAGTGATACTTGGCCAACATGCCACCCAAAAAGGGAACTTC
>ML779235.1:63356-96261 GCA_009831015.1 Picea engelmannii | reverse complement strand
CTTCCTTTTATACTTTTTGGCTCACCTTGTCCCTCCAAAGTGACTTTCATTTTATTAATATTTAATTAATTAATTAAATCACTTTAATTAATTAATTAACCTTTTTACCTTTGAAAATCTCCTTATTTCTCCTTGTGGCTTCCTTGGCCACTGAAAGTGACTTCTAGCCATCCCATCATGTAGTGCTACTCCTCCCAATTCCAATGAGCTATTACACTGATAGGTTCCTCCAAGTAATGTGCCCCAAATGCCCTCTTCAGTGATTTTAATTAACTTATAGCTCAAAATAGTCAAAATCATGAAAATCGTCGGAATGGAACGAAACCAAAGCCAACCTATGCAGAATGGCTCATAATGATGGAATATGATGATAAATTCCAACTGGACCCCACAATGCCTCTCAAATACCCCTATACTCGCTATAACATCCATCTGGCTACTCTGGTCATCATAAGTCTCTGCCCTGTGATGATGTCCCAAAGTGGGGACATTACAAAAGGTTGACCCTCTTGCATAAGGACAACATCGATTCCTTTCCCTGAGGCATCACATTCCAACACAAAGGTCTTTCTGAAATCAGGAAGGGCCAGAACCGGAGTGGTGCACATGTTCGTCTTCAAGGTTTGAAAAGCTTGAGCAGCGGCTGGAGTCCAAGTAAAAGAGTTCTTTTTTAGGAGAGCAGTGAGAGGTGCTGCAATCTTTACGTAGTTCTTAACAAACTTGCAATAATACCCTGTTAATGCCAGAAATCCACGCAAGATTTTGAGAGTCTTTGGGTGTGGCGAGTCCTGCATAGCTTCAATCTTTTTTAGATCCACCCTGACGCCATCCTTGCCAACCAGATGACCCAAGTATTCTACTTTTGAGGCACCAAAATCACATTTAGACTATTTCAGGAAAAGTTGGTGCTGGGAGAGGAGATGGAGAACTTGATCCACATGAGTAAGATGGTCTATCCAGGTTTTTCTATAGATGAGGATATCAACAAATAAAACTAAGACAAAATGACGAAGAAAGGGACGGAAGACATGATTCATGAGGCTTTGGAAGGTGGATGGGGCATTACACAAGTCAAAGGGCATGACCAAAAAATTGTAGTGGCCCTCATGAGTGTGAAAGGTCGTCTTGGGAATTTCTTCCTCTTTCATTCGTATTTGGTGATAGCCCAAGCGAAGATCAAGTTTAGTGAAGAATTGGGCGCCACACAATTCATCCAGGAGGTCATCAATGATAGGAATTGGAAAATTTGTCTTTAATGGTCAGTTTGTTGAGGGCATGAAAGTCAGGACAGATTCTCCAAGAACCTTCTTTCTTCAGGACCATGACTACAGGAGAAGAGTAAGGGCTCGTACTAGGGTGGATAACTCTTGCATTAAGGAATTCCTATACCATTTTCTCAATTTCATTTTTTTGTGAAAAGGGGTGGCGATATGGACGGATATTGGGAGGAAGGCTTCCAGGTACAAGGGGAATGGAATGATCATGAACACTGCGGGAAGGAGGGAGTCCTTGGGGAGTGAAAAATACCATTTGATGTTTAGATAGGAGAGCTTGGAAGTCATGCAACACTGGGGGTGTCTCGGTTGCTTGTATGGCATGGAGTTGGGCAATGACACCAGAATGACCTTTTTTGAGCAGCTTTTCCATGCGATGGGAACTAATGACCTCAGGTGAACCAGTAGTGATGCCTTGGAATTTATATTGGTGGCCTTCCTGGTCGAATTGCATGGTTAATGCCTTAAAATCCATGAGAATGGGACCCAAAGTTCTTAGCCAGTCTGCACCCAACACAATGTCACAACCACCCATGTCAATAGCAAACATATGGGATTTTAGGTGCTAGTGACCAATTTGGAGACACACATTTTCACAGCACCCTCCACATTTCATGGAACCACAATTGGCAATCATGATTTGGAAATTGTTGACAGCATGGATGTAGCAATTAGTTTCTTGGGCAATGTGGCGATGAATAAAATTATGGGTGCTTCCACTATCAACCAGAATGATGACCTTCTGATGCTTGATGTAACCGATTAACTTGAGGGTTTGGGGAGTGGAAAAACTAGTGAGAGCATTGAGGGAAATGACGGGTTCTACTTTGGGAGGGTCTAAGGGAGGGGTTATGTCAGTGATTTCAGGTGATTCAGACACAAGGGGAGTTTCAACATCCTCTTCTCAAATATCCTCAGAGATGGCCATAAAAATCTTTTGTTCCTTACACTTGTCTCCCGAGAAATATTTGTCATCACAATTATAACAAAGGCCTTTGAGTTGGTATTCAATCATTTTAGCCCTCGTCAATTTTTGGATCTTTAATGGAGCGGAGGGAGTAGTGGGAGTGACGGGTTTAGGGCGAGGGATAAAGGAGGGTTTTTTATTTTGAGATGATACCACCTTTTGTGCTTCTTTAGCTCTTTTAGTAGCCTCCACCCAAGTCGATGGTCGAGCCATGAGGACATGGGCCCAAATCTCCTCCTTGAGGCCACTGATAAAACACTCTCGAAAGAAAGCATCAGTCATGCCCTCTGTTCGAAAATCCAGGCGCTCAAAGGAAGCTATGAAGTCTTCTACCATTCTAGATTGCTTCAACTTTGTCAAACAACCCAAATGGTTGGTGTCCGTGTATGTTTTAATTTGTTTATGTTTCTGTCCCCCAAGGGTTAGGTATTCAAGGGTTCTATAGACAAGGGTTTGCCCTGTGCTATAGCTCTCTGATATATGTGCGGGGTCCAACAATAGTACTCGGCCCAATATCTCAGGGCACTAACTAAGGAGGATAGATTGTACCCTTAGTCGTACTACCCGACTACCCAGGTACTAGAGAGTATCTTCCCGAGTGTTGTTCTCGGTGACACTATAGCAGTTCGACGACTGATAGGTTTAGCTAAAGAGGGCTTCAAGAAATCTAGGCCGATCCGTACACAGGTTCTGTCTGATGTGCTACCACTCGAAGGGGTACCAACATGGGTTACAAAGGTGGCCAACAGATGTGCGCTTAAGAACCACTTGTATTTCTTTCGCGTATGAATCCCTCAACCACGGTTTTATGCGCGTAATGACAGATCTCTATGGCTTAAAGACGCCGAAATACATCTCTACCATGGAAAAAAAATTCCCACAATTTCTGCCAAGGAAAGTGCTCTGATACCACTTGCAAGATACCAGATATAAAAATATGCAGAACAGAAATAAAATGCTAGAAATGGCAGAATAACAGTAATATATCCAGCATAATCTCCACAATAACACATAAATGATATAAGAACAACAATAGAAATAACACTTTGATTCAGAAAGAAATGTTCACATGCATCTTTGAGGGGGAAACCTCCAATCGAGCAGAGCTCTGTTACAAGAATCTCCAAGCTAGGTTTTTCATACCCTCGACTTTTATTTATACTAAATATGTCTATCAAGAGAAGCATCTAGAGGAAGTTCCTTCTAAAAGTAGAAGCTTTTATTAGGTCTTCTTACATCTGCCTTATTCTATTTTATTGAAAGGCCTTATTAATATTGACCTTTATTACATCCGAATATATTAATCTACCTTTGTGTGGGTTAGGACCATAACATCCTTTCTGGGCTTGAACAATAGGTCGGACAATAAGTCTCAGAGCCGTGTAGCTGCATTTTATCACCTTCGTGAATCAATTCACAACAATTCTCTCACTTAGAGAGATTTTCTCATGGTCCTGACAACCTACCTCTTCAATATCCCATGGTTCTGACAACCTACTTCTTCAGTCCATCTCCTAAGCTAACCAGGTACAGGTATAGGTACGAGTATGGGTATGGGTACAAGTACAGTGATAATAACATAAAGGTACAGAGGACAACTGAATGAGTGAGTGAATGATGATGGAAGGAATAGGAAAATGAATCAAGTACAATCTATATGTAATATACCATATATAAAAGTATGCAGAACATAAATAAAATGCTAGAAATGGCAGAATAACAACAATATAACTAGAACAATCACCACAATAACACTGAAATGGTATAAGAATAATAACAGAAATAACACTTGATTCTGAGAGCAATGTTCATGTTCATGGGCCTCTTCAAGGGGGAAACCTCCAGTCGAGCAGAGCTCTATTACAATAATCTCCAATCTAGGGTTCTCATACCCTTGTCTCCTATTTATACTAAATATGTCTACCAAAAGAAGCATCTAGAGAAAGATCCTTCTAGAAGCGGAAGCTTCTATTAGGTCTTCTTACATTCGACTTATTCTATTTTATTGCAAGGCCTTATTAATATTGACCTTTATTACATCCAAATATATTGTTCTACCTATGTGCAAGTTAGGACCCTAACATGTCCTCCCCCTTAAAAACAACCTTGTCCTCAAGGCTTGAGATGTGGAAATTGTTGTAGAATGGTAGTTGGTTTCCAAGTGGCATTTGTTGGAGTTGTATCTTTCCACTAGACTAACACTTCCTTGATAGTTCTCTGACGCAAGAGACTCTCACGTTGGTCCAAAACTGCTTGTGGTTGTATCCAAATGGATCCTTCTTCGGCTAACTCGGAAAGGTTGGTTTGAATTTGGCACTTAGTTCCAATCACCTTCTTTAAGCATGAAACATGAAAAACATGATGTAGCTTTGAATGAATGGGAAAAGATAACTGATAGGCCACCTATCCCACACACTTGAGAATGGTATAAGGACCATAAAATTTGGGTTCTAGCTTCTCACAATGCTCGACCTTGAGGGAATTTTGCTTGTAAGGTTGCAGTCGAAGAAACACCTGATCCCCTTATGAAAATTGGCGTTCAGAGTGACCTTGATCTGCTTGTTGCTTCATGTGATTTTGTGCCATGACCAAATTCTCTTTGAGGGTACGGAGAATAGCCTCTCGAACTGTAAGTGTTTGGTCAACCGCCTAGACCTTCGTGACACCAGATAAGTATGAGAGAACTGAAGGTGGCATTTATCCATATATTGTTTCAAAAGGAGTCATGCGTGTAGTTGTATGGTATGAAGTGTTGTACCACCATTCAACTAGGGGTAATCATTGAGCCCACGGATTTTTCTTTTCAGAGGAAAAACACCTCAAATATGTTTCCAAACACGTATTGACAACTTCTGTTTGACCATCAGTCTGGGGATGATAAGCTATGTTGAGATGCAATTGAGTGCCTTGTAGCTTGAAAATTTATTGCCAAAAATTGCTTGTGAAAGTTGGGTCGCGATCAGAAACAATAAAGTACAGCATGCCATGAAGCTTGAAGACCTGATCCATGAAAATTTAAGCCACTGTGGATGTTATAAATGGGTGTTGAAGAGCACAGAAATGAGCATACTTGGAAAGGCAATCAACAACGACCATCATGATTGATTTATTTCTCGATTTGTGTAAGCTTGTAATAAAATCCATAGAGATATCCCTCCAAATAGTAGGTGGAATCAAAAGCAGTTGTAGTGTGCCCAGAGATTTGACTGTTTCTCCCTTGTTGCATTGACACACATCAAATTTAGTGAAAAAATTACGAATGTCTTGTTTCATACAATCCCAGAAAAAATAATGCTTGACCCTGTCATAGGTTTTGGTGAACCCAGAGTGCCCCATTGTGGGTGTAGCATGAAGCTCAGAAAGTACCTTGGATTTAGGATTTGATTGTTTACTTAAATACAAACAGACTTTGTATCGAAGGTCATCATGGAGCCAAGAGTACCCTGGGGAAGCTGGAGCATTGGACTGCAATTGTTGGATGAGATGCAAACTTTTGGGATCTTGTAGCCATTCCTAGTGAACGACTTGGAGCCAATCTGGTACAATAAAGGAAAGAGAAAAAAGGGATCCTTCTTCTTCATATTTTCGGGAAAGTGCATCCGCAACCACATTGTCTTTTCCTTTTTTTGTAAATTATCTCATAATCATATCCAAAGAGCTTAGTCACCCATTTTTGTTGCTCCAGGGAGGAAATGCGTTGTTCCAGAAAATACTTGAGGCTTTGATAGTCTGCCTTAATTTGGAATCGTTGCCCCAATAGATAAGGCCACCACAGATCAACGACATGCAAAATAGCCAACATTTCCTTTTCATAGATTGATTTGCCTAGATTTATTTCAGATAGTTGCTTGTTGGTTCCCTCTTGCATAAGGACAACCCCAATTCCTTTCCCTGAAGAATCACATTCCAAGACAAAGGTCTTTGTGAAATCAGGAAGGGCCAGGACTGGAGTGGTCCACATGGCCATATTCAAGGTTTGAAAATCTTGAGCAGCGGCTGGATTCCAAGTGAAAGAGTTCTTTTTTAGGAGAGCAGTGAGAGGTGCTGCAATCTTTCCATAATTCTTAACAAACTTGCGATAATAACCTGTTAAGCCTAGAAATTCACACAAGCTTTTGAGAGTCTTTGGGTGAGGCCAGTCTTGCATAGCTTCAATCTTTTTGGGATCCACCCTAATGTCATCCTTACCAACCAGATGACCCAAGTACTCTACTTCTGAGGCACCAAAAGCACATTTAGACTGATTCAGGAAAATTTGGTGCTGAGAGAGTAGATGGAGAACTCGATTCACATGAGAAATATGGTTTGTCCAGGTTTTTCTATAGATGAGGATATCATCAAAGAAAACTAAGACAAAATGACGTAGAAAAGGATGGAAGACATGATTCATGATGCTTTGGAAGGTGGAGGGGGCATTACACAATCCAAAGGGCATGACCAAAAACTCATAGTGGCCCTCATGAGTTCTAAAGGTAGTATTGGGAATGTTTTCCTCTTTCATACATATCTGGTGGTAGCTCAAATGAAGATCAAGTTTAGTAAAGAATTGGGTGCCAATCAATTCATCCAGGAGGTTATCAATGACAGGAATGGAAAATTTTTCTTTAATGGTAAGTGTGTTGAGGGCACAGAAGTCAAGACACATTTGCCAAGAAACTTCTTTCTTCAGGACCATGACCACAGGAGAAGAGTAGGGGCTCGTACTAGGGCAGATAATGCCTGCATTAAGGAGTTCCTGGACCATTTTCTCAATTTCATTTTTTTGGGAAAAGGGGTGACGATACAGATGGATATTGGGAGGAAGGCTTCCGGGTAAAAGGGGAATAGAATGATCATGAACACCACAGGAAGGAGGGAGTCCTTGGGGAGTGTAAAAGACCACTTGATGTTTAGAAATTATGGCTTGGAGGTCTTGCGGCACCGAGGGTGTCTCTGTTGCTTGTATGGCATGGAGTTGGGCAATAACACCAGAATGACCTTTTTTGAGCATCTTTTCCATGCGATGGGAGGTAATGATCTCAGGTGAACCAACGATGATGCCTTGGAACTTATATTGGTGGCCCTCTTGGTCAAATTGCATGGTTAATTCATTAAAATCCATGAGAATGGAACCCAAATTCCTTAGTTAGTCTGCACCCAACACAATGTCACAATCACCCATGTCGATAGAAAACATATGAGATTTCAGGTGGTAGTCACCAATTTGGAGACGCACATTTTCAAAACACCCTCCACATTTCATGGAGACACCATTGGCAATCATGATTTGGAAATTATTGATGGCATGGATGTAGCAATGAGTTTCTTGGGTAATACGGTGATGAATAAAATTATGGGTGCTTCCACTATCAACCAGAATGATGACCTTCTGATTCTTGATGTAACCGATTAGCTTGGGGGTTTGGGGAGAGGAGAAGCTAGTGAGAGGATTGATGGAAATGACCAGTTCTACTTCGGGAGGGTCTGAGGGAGGGGTTATGTCAGTGGTTTCAGGTGACTCAGACACAAGGGGAGTTTCAACATCCTCTTCTGAAATATCCTTGGAGATGGCCATAAAAATATTTTGTTCCTTACACTTGTGGCCTAGGAAATATTTTTCATCACAATTATAACAAAGGCCTTTGAGTTGGCGTTCATCCATTTCAACCCTAGTCAATTTTTGGATCTTTAGTGGAGCGGAGGGAGTAGCAGGATTTACTGGTTTAGGGAAAGGGATAAAGGAGGGTTTTCGATTTTGAGAAGATATAACCTTTTGTGCTTCTTTATATCTTTTAGTAGTCTCCACCCAACTCTGAGGCTGAGCCATGAGGACATGGGTCCGAATATCATCCTTAAGGCCACTAATAAAACACTCTCGAAAAAAGGCATCAGACATGCCCTCTGTCCAAAAAGCCAGGCTTTCAAAGGAAGCTATAAAGTCTTCCACTGTTCCTGATTGTTTGAACTTTTTCAAATGGCCCAAATGGTTGGTGTCAATGTCAAAGTGTTCATAAAGCTCTGCCACAAAGTGTGTCCAAGCAATATACCCTTAATGAGAATTTTTTCTCCATTGCCACCATTGCCAACGTTCTTGATCTAGATGGAGAACACCATACCAGAGTTTGGACAAGTCATCTGTAATGTCGTATAAAGAGAGATAATGTTCCATTTGGGTTACCCAACCAGTGGGGTCTGAGCCATCAAATTTGGTCACATCCACCCGTGGAAGGCATAGGTCATGTTGAAAGTGATGGTGTTGAAAGTTATGGGAATGATAGGAACGTTCACCTTTAGTATGTAGAGGTGAGTCAGAGGAAAGGTTATCTGTAGGGATATGTAGCTTGGTGCAGAGTGTCAAAAAGACAGATTGAAGATGGGTTGTCAGGTCTTGCTTGTTTTCCTCCATTGAGGACTGGATGGTTGTATTGATGGCGACAAAATTGGCACTAAGTTGTTTCACTTCTTGTTGGGTCTCGGTATAACAATATAACCAGAACAATCACCACAATAACACTGAAATGATATAAGAATAACAACATAAATAACACTTGATTATGAGAGCAATGTTCACGGGCCTCTTCGAGGGGGCAACCTCCAGTCGAGCATAGATCTATTACAATAACTTCCAAGCTAGGTTTCTCATACCCTCAACTCCTATTTATACTAAATACGTCTATCAAAAGAAGCATCTAGGGGAAGATCCTTCTATCAGCGGAATCTTCTATTAGGTCTTCTTACATTCAACTTATTCTATTTTATTGCAAGGCCTTATTAATATTGACCTTTATTACATCTTAATATATTGTTCTACCTATGTGTGAGTTAGGACCCTAACACTATATGTATGCATTTTCCCAACTTGACACTTGTCATGTTGAGAGCTACTTTCGCCCACTTGTCCCCATCCTTAGAACATAGGATAAAATAATTATCCATACTTTATACTTTAAGGAATATTAATATAATATTCATTTTTGTCTTAAGCTCCCTAACTTAACCCTTTTCCTTAACTTTTATCCCCCCTCTTTCCCTAACTAGAGGATTTTAGTCCCCCATACTCTTTTATCGTGGTCGGTCTACTCACAATGATGTATTTTATATTAATGATAAGACATATACAAAAGTAGGCCCACTGGCCTTTAGCATCTAGGATCTCCAGCCTAATTCAACACATAAGCCTCCTAGTTTAAAATAAATGGCTCACAAACCTATAAAAAAAAACATATACACAAAGGTTCCCTGGCGCGATATCTTGTAATGTGAACACTTCATTATTTTAGTGTGAAGTACATGTGCGCACTATACCATTTAAGGTGCATACAAAAATGATATCAAACAACTCACCAGATTAAGTACATTTTCATTTACATTTACAGTTTGGGTTCATCCTAGGGGTATTACAATCCCCTCCCCTTATTTATGCACCGCCCTTAGTGCATTATGTACACATATACAACAAAAATTTCAAAAATCCTAAAAAATATGCGGTTATTCTGCCCACATTTCATCCTCATGATCCCAAGTAGCCTCCTCGGGACCTTACCAAGTCCATTGGACCTTTACAAGCCCTATGGATCGATTCCAGAGCTGTTTGATTTCTGGTCCATAATGCGTACTGGATGTACTTGGAAAGCGCCTTTTTGCTCCACCTGAATCACATTTTAATCAATAACATGATTAACATTAGGTATATATTTCTTAAGCAATGATACATGAAATACATTATGAATGGACATTGATGTAGGCAAGGAAAGCATGTATGCTACAAGCCCAATCCTCTCTAGGATTTCAAGCAACCCACAATAACGAGCTGCCAAATTTGAAAACTTTCCCAACTTCAGGGAACTTCTGTTGGCCTTCACTTTCAAGAATACATGGTTCCCCACTTGAAATTCCCTGTGAGTTATACCCTTATCAGCATATATTTTCTGCCTATCTTGGGCAACCTTTAAATTATGTTTTATTTTCAACATTTTCTCCTCTATTTCCTTGAAAATATGGCCCCACCACTACTCTATCTGTTGGGTTATCCCAGCTTACCAGTGTGTTGCACCTTCTTCCATAAAGTGCCTCAAATGGGCTCATCTTTATAGATGTTTGGTTCCCATTTTTATAAGAAAAATCTACTAAGTGTAGGTAGTCTTACCATTTTGATGGTTTATCCTTCACATACATTCTCAACATATCCTCAATCACTTGATTCACCCTCTCTGCTTTTCCATCTGATTCTGGATGATAAGTTGTACTTAAATTCAAATTTGTTCCAAATCCATTAAATAATCCCTTCCAAAAATTTGAGGTAAATTTTGGATCTTTGTCAGACACAATTGTCTTGGGTAAACCATGTAATCAAGAAATTTATCTTATATAAACATCAACATTGTTGGCTTCCTTGTGAGTGGCATTTGTTGGAATAAAATAGGTAGCTTTATTAAGCTTATCCACCATTACCATAATAAAATCATGCCACTTGTTTGTTCTACGAATTTTGGTGATGAAATCCATTGTTACAACTTCCCATTTCCACTCAAGAATGGTTAATGGTTGTATCAAACTAGTTAGGTGTTTATGCTCATCCTTTAGCTTTTGACATTCCAAACATTTGGCAATAAAATCAGCAACTTCTTTCTTCATTCTTGTCCAATAATATTGGCTCTTAATAACTGCAATAGTTTTCTGATAACCTGGGTGCCCAGCATAAGGTGCATTATGCATTTATCTCAATATCATATTTTTCAATTCTTGGGAATTTGGTACATAAATTATGCCCCTGTATATGAGAATTTCATCATTTTCTAGCTTATAGTCTTCAATTTTTTGTTGCAAATCACCTTGTTGTAATTTTTCCACTAATTACTTGTATTGCAAATCTGATTTTGTAGCCTCCAAAATTCTGTCTTTGAAATCTGATGGGTACATGCTAATGGTTGTAGCATGAAACTCATGAACTCTTCTATTGAGTGCATCAACCACTTTGTTCTCTTTCCCTTTGATATTCTTTATATCAAATTCATATTCACTGAGAAATTATAACAATCTTCTTTGCCTAACATTTAGAGTTGGTTGATCAAATAAATATTTCAGACCATTATGGTCTTTCCTCAGCTCAAAACTTTTCCTCGTGAGGTAGTGCCTCCAATTCCTCAAGGCATGCACTATGGCTGCCAAGTCCAAATCATGAGTGGGATAGTGCCTTTCATGCTCCTTCAACTTCCTTGATTCATAACATACAACAAACCCATTTTGACTGAGGACTCAACCAAGTCCTTCTTTACATGCATCGGTGCATACAATGAAGTCTTCATTTGGATATGAAATCCTTAGTATTGGAGCACTTGTTAATAATTTCTTTAAGTGTTAGAAACTCTTTTCACAATCAAATGTCCAATGAAACTTCACACCCTTCTTTTGCAAGGAAGTTATTGGGTGTGCAATATTTAAGAATCCTTTAATAAATCTCCTATAGTATCCTGCAATCCCATGAATGATCTACCCTCTGTCACATTCTTTGGCGCTGACCATCCTCTAATGGCTTCTATCTTTTCATGATCCACTGCTATCCCTTCCTCTGAAATGACACGCCCCTAATAATGAATTTTCTTTTGATAAAATGAGCACTTTATCAATTTGGCATATAGCTGATGCTCCCTCAATAATTGTAATATCATCATCAAGTGTTGTTCATGCTCTTTCTTTGACTTAGAATATATAATAATGTCATCTAAAAATACAACGAAAAAATTATCTAAGTATTCTCTGAAAATACCATTCATTAAACACATGAAGACAGTTGGTGCATTTGATAACCCAAATGGCACCATTGTGAACTCATCATGACCATACTTTGTTTTGAAAGTAGTATTTTTGATGTCTTCTTCTTTGATTCTTACTTGATGATAACCTGACCTAAGATCCATCTTGGAGAATATTTTTGCATCTTTCAACTGATCAAAGAGGTCATCGATCCTTGGAAAAGGATACTTATTCTTCATAGTTACCTTTCTCAACTTCCTAAATTCAATGCAAAGTCTCAATGTTCCATCTTTTTTTTTCACAAATAAAACTGGGGCACCCCAAGGTGACACACTTGGGCGTATATACCCCTTCTTCAAGAGCTCTTCAAGTTTCATTTGCAACTCCTTCAATTTTGGTGTACTTATCCTGTATGGAGTCTTGGATACTGGAGCTTCTCCAGACATCAAATTTATGGAAAAATCAATGTATATTTTAGTGGGTAATCTTGGTATTTCCTTAAATGCATCTTCAAACTCTTTTAGGATTGCATAATTTTCAATATTTGACACCTTATCTTTAGGTGTCTCTTCCATATGTACTGAAAATATTTGACACCTTTTTCTGTAACATTTCTTCAGTTGCAATGATTAAATTTCTCTGATGATTACTGCCCTGGGAATTCCCTGCACTATCCTTAGGTTCCCTTCCCCATCCAAGCAAGTAAATGCCTTGTTATGACAGTTTAGGATAACATGATTTTGGTCCAGCCAATCCATTCCAATTAGACGGTCATAGGAACCTAAAGGAAAGATGTTCAAATATTCCTTGGTGTTCAGTCCATTTATTTCCATAAGACATGACTTAACCATCTCATTAAATTTTCTTTTGGCTTCGGTAGCCAGCTGCACCAACCAATATTTTCCATGCTTTATTCTTGGCAAATGCAAAATTTCCACCATCTTAGGATCTATATAACTATGACTAGCTCCTGAATCAATTAAAATAGAAATGGTTTGGTTGTTGATCATACCTTCCACTTCAATCATATGTGACTGATACTCTGCTCCCTTGTTGTTTAGGGTTGCATAGATCCTTGGTACACTTCTACCCATGTCCTCCATTATTTCAACTTGTTTTACATTGTGAACAATCCTCACATTTTCACCTCTGTGTGGGCAGTCGCTAAACATATGATCTCCTTTACAACCCCAACATTGAATAGGTGGTTTCCTTGGACTTTGACCCCCTGTCTCAATCATTCTGGATCCTCTAGAAGGTGGATGTCCCTGAGGATTATTTCTGAAGAATGATGGCTTAGTTTCCTTCTTCCTCTGATCCATATTGAATTTATTTTTGTCTTCCCAAGAGTTTTGGAAAGTTGGCCTTTCTTTTTTCTGATCATATAGGCATTTATATTTCCTTATGGTCTCCTCCAATGTTTTGGGATCATCACATTGTATTTTTTCACTAATGAATGATGAAAATCCACTCAAATACCTTTGAATCTTAACTATCTCATCCTTGATGAAAGAAACATACTTCAACAGTTCTAAAAACCTTCTTTCATGTTCATCTATGGTTATACTCCCAAGCTTGATTTCAAAGAACTCTTTCATTTTCTTGTCATAGTATCTCTTAGTCAAGTATTTATTTTCAAAATACTTCTTGAATTCCTTCCAAGTAACATTTTTCTCTTTAATGTGTTTCACTTGCACAAGATGAACCCACCACATGGATGTCTTTCCCTTGAGTTGGTAGATGGAAATTCTTTCTTCTGCGTGAGAAGAATAATTATGCAATTGAAAATAGTTTCTCATGCCCAACAACCATGTCTTTGCATCTTCATCCTTCTTGTGCTCACCATCAAATGTAGGAGGTTTGATTTTGTTCATTTATCCTCGTAGTTCATCCACTCCAGACCTCTTATGCTTCCTGACAGGGGATGGAATTGAGTTTTTGTGTACTCTCTTATCGTAATTCCTTGGGGAGTGATGGTCATGTTTGCTAACACTTCTGGTTCTTCTTTTCTCATTAGGAGACCTGTGACTTCCTGATTTTCTTGAGCCACTCTCCTTATCCAATCTCTTTTCTATTCAGTTCAAGCTCTGTATTAAATTCGTGTTGAAGTCCTCCTTCTTCTCTTTGGCTCTCATAAGCCTTTCATTATCCTTTTTATGGATTTCTACATCCTTCTGTAAATTTTTAATGGTCTCTACCATATTCATGTTTTCATCCCTTCCTTCTCCATGTCCATTGGATTTTGTTCCTTCAATTCTCAGATGGACATCCATCCCTCTGATCTTATCTTCATGGTTGTAGTACTCATGTGCATCTTCCATTCCTCTGCACTCTGTGTTGATTTTGATATGATCTAGTTGTTGTTAACTCTGCAAAACGTGTAGCCAACAAAACTTTATCAGACTAACTGTTTCAACAATCTCATGAAAATATGAACCATTGTGGTTCAATAATGCATCATAATTATTTCTTTTGATTTCCTAAAAATTAAATTCCTAGATCAATTTTCTGGGTGAATAATTGTTCTATTGTCCAATATCTTTCCAATGCCTACTTCAATGCTCAATTATGAGTCTTGAGAAAAACATTATGGTTATTTGAAAATTTTCCATTAATTATTCTTTTTGTTCATTCATCAACTTGGTGCAATTCTGCATTGTAATTATACATTTTTGCACCTGCTCCATTGGAGTTTTATTAGGAGATCAATTGGGTTTCTTAATAGACATATTTTGGACAGTTTGTCCCAGTTTCACTTCTTTCTGGTTTCTGGGCTGCTAGTTACAACTTGTTGAAGTTCTAGGCCAATTAGTGTTTTTGATCTGGAATGCTACAGGTACCTTCTTTTCCATCTTAAACATTTTTAACATGCCCATAATTTTAATTCAGATTTAGTAATATTTTCTATGGTGCAATATCTTTCCATAGACTGCTCTTGTGCCTCAATCTGATTCCATAGAAGAAAGTTATGACCCTTTGAAGTTAGTTGGGTCTTAAAATTTACCCTCCACTATTTGTTCTGTAACTTCCTCATAAAAGCTCCATTTGAACAGTTTAGACCATTAGAAATCTCTCTCCAAGATCTTTCATTTGAGCTGCAGAGATAAAGTGTGCCTTGGTATACTCTGTTCTCAAGGTTTTTGGGTAGCTAAAAACGTTGTTTAGGGCCTCAAAAAGGCACTGCAAAAAGATGACCTTCAAACAATATAAAATGTCGCAGAAACTTGTTGGTTTTTTGTTGTTGTACACCATCCCAACGACTTCATGCACACAAATTTGAACCTATACACCCATATTTAGCATGCACAAAAAAACCATAAGGTAGCGCATGCTCCGTGCACCTATAACTAATGTGGATCACTTCTTTGTTGCGCCAATAACTGGTGCGCACTACTTTTGTGTCACACACCAATATCTGTCGTGCACAATTTTGGTTCATGAAATAATACCTATTGGGCGCAATTTTTGTGTTATGCACTAATATTCTGCGCACATTTCACTCTACATGATGCACCATGCCAAATTTTAGTATGCCCCCACCGCGCACCAGTACTCTACACGCACCATAAACTAAATTGTCGTGCGACAACATATACCCACCTTGCGTGTGTACCAACAAAATTACTCTGTGCTTTGTCAATATTGCGCACAACATGCGCACCATTATTGGGCATGCGCAAACTGTGCATGCCAGTATTACGCATGCGCCACTCAATCAGGACCGCACAATGCTAAATTTAGTGCGCACATTTGCGCACCGTGATTTTTCACGCATTACCATTCTGCACCACACAATTCCAAATTTAAGTGCACACACCCGTGCGCCAATATTTTCCACGCATTACCACTTTGTACCGCACAATGCCATATTTAAGTGCGCAGATCCGTGCGCCAATATTTCCGCGCATTACCACTTTGCACCGTGCAACGCCAAATTTAAGTGCGCAATCCCGCGCGCCAATATTTTTTGCGATTACCACTCTACAACGTGCAACACCAAATTTAAGTGTGCACACCTGTGCACCATTATTTTCCGTGCATTACCACTTTGCACCGCGCAGTGCAAAATTTAAGTGTACACACCCGTGCGCCAATATTTTCCGCGCATTACCACTTTGCACCGCACAACACCAAATTTTAGCACACGTAGCCACAAACCCTTAATTCCACACATCACAATATTTTCACTATGCATCATGCATTTTTAGTTCGCACATTCATTTTTATGCGTATCAATTCCTCGTGAATTTCGCTACCTAAATTAGGGATTTTGCCTAAATTTTTCCCAATTTTCATCGTACACATTCTGCAACTATGAAATTGTTCAATTTCACCCTGATAACACCAATTCAACCTCTGCAACAACAAATCGTTGTTGGTTGACATTCCTGGAATGAATTTTTCTCAAACTCAATTCACAAATTGAGAATTTTAATCAATTAATCTCGCTCCATCTGTCATGGCTTCCTTGTAACTTCAAATTCGTCCAATTCCAGGTCTGGATTTGCTAGAACATATATTAAATTAGGAATATCTCACTACTTGGCCAAATTTCTCAATTTTCCCATGAATTTAACGACAAAAATTGGGGCTTTTGCCAAATTCTACGCAATTGCTCCTAATTTTTACCATGGACAATTTGTAACTTGAAATTTGGCCACTTCAAAATCAATTCTCTATGAAATTTCAATTCAACTCGACTTTCTTATCCCAGCTAGGCTCAATGTTGAAAACTGGAGCTTTGATACCCTATTGTAGCATCCCCAACATCCAATTGGGCTATGCCACGTAAAACAATTTCGAACTGTATGCAAATTAAAACATAGACACACTGAAACTCTTGCAGAACTTTATATATATAAATTAAAATAGACAAATACATTCTTTAACTGCACAGATTCAGACAAAAATAATAGTAAACATATACATGCAGCATAGACAGACAATACCCATAAATATAAAGACATGTATAAACCACACACAGGAAAATCCCATAAAAATAAACACATAAATAATAATGTAGCATGTAATTTAACACACAATTGAAACTTATCTTAGTAATAATATCACCAAATGTTTGCATACCTTCCACGAACCTCCCAACCTTAGACCACACTACTCATCACTCTCAGTAGTGGGTCACCTCCGAGATGGGGCTAAACTCCACCCAGGTAAAGGGATTCCTAACCAGGCTAATGTATCTTAGACGATAGGAAAGACTTTGTCATAGGTTCCAGCTCAAACTAATAGCCTACAGTTCCTCATTCCCCACATGCTTGTCCCACCCGAGGAAGTGTGCCCCTTCTCTGCTCAACAGTCCTTCGGCTTCCCCACTTCCTTTTTGGGCTTCAACAATAGGCAGGATAGGAAGTCTCAGAGCCCTATAGCTACAGTTTGTCACCTTCAGGAATCAATTCCCAACAATTCTCTCACCTGGAGAGATTTTCTCACAGGCCTGACAACCCGCCTCTTCAATCTCCCATGGACCTGACAACCCGCTTCTTCAGTCCAACTCCTAAGATAATCAGGTACATGTACAGGTATAGTGATAGTAATAGAAAGGTATAGAGGATAGCTAAATGAGTGAGTGAATGATGATGGAAGGAATGGGAAAATGAACTAATTCCAAACTATATGTATGCATATTCCCAACTTGACACTTATCATGTGTAGAGCTACTTTGGCCCACTTGTCCCCATCCTTAGAACTTAGTATAAAATAATTATTCATACTTTATACTTTAAGGAATATTAATATAATATTCCTTTTTGGCTTAAGATCCCTAGCTTATCCCTTTTCCTTAACTTTTAGCCCCGCCCTTTCCCTAACTAGTGGAGTTTAGTCCCCCATACTCTTTTATCGTGGTCGGTCTACATGCAACAATGCATTTTTTTATTAGTGATAAGACATATACAAAAATAGGCTCACTGGCCTTTAGCATCTAGCTCTCCAACCTAATTCAACATATAATCCTCCTAGATTATAATAACTGGCTCACCAACCTATAAAATACAACATATACACAAAGGTTCCTTAGCTTGAAAATCTCGCACACTTAAGTTTATTGCACGTGGTATCCTGGAATGTGCACACTTCATCATTTTAGTGCGGAGTACATGTGCGCACTATACCATGGAAGGTGCATACAAAAATTATATCAAACATCTCACCAACTTAAGTACATTTGCATTTACATTTACAGATGAGGTTCATCCTAGGGGTATTACACCCACCTTCTCCATGTGGAAAAAATCCTTTATTTGTTGTAGGAGAACCAATTGTTTGTCAAAAAGACCAAATGTTCGTTTGGGGCCAACAAAGTGGAATACTTGGGATGCATTGTGGGTCGATAAGGTGTAGGATTGGACCCCAAAAAGATAAAATCTATGCAAGATTGGTCATGACCCATGGCCTTAAAGAACCTATGGGGTTTCCTTGGTCTCAGAGGATATTACAAGAAATTTTTCCACCATTATGGAAAAATTGCTAAGTCCTTGACTGACCTTATTAAGAAGAATGCATTTCATTAGACACCTGCCTCTGATCAAGCCTTCACAGATTTAAAGTGGGCCATGTGCACTACTCTGGTATTAGCAACTCCCGACTTCAACAAAACTTTTTTATTAGAATCATATGCTTATGGCACTATTATTGGTGCAGTGCTCACACGAGATGGCCGACCTCTGTCCTCTACTAGCCAAGCATTGAGTAGCCATAATTTGGGAAGATCTAGATATTAATAATAAATGTTGGCCATTCTCCATGCAGTGTACACATGGCAGCCATATATTTTGGGACATCGTTTTCAGATAAAAAAAGATCACCATTGTCTGAAGTATTTTTTAGAGAAGCGGTTCTCCTCCCCTGAATGAAACAAGTGGTTGATCAAAATGTTGGGTTATGATTATGAAATCATATATAAAAAGGGAAAATACCATATCATGGTGGATGCATTGTCAAGAAAAAATGAGGAGGATGGATCCCTCTTTGCCTTATACTTTCCTATTTTGGATTGGATTAAGGATGTACAACAAGATTGTCTAACACACTCGACTATGTTTAGGCTAATTCATCGACTTCCTGAGGACCCTTATCCTCCCCCCCGGATACACTTGGAAAGACAATATTCCCAGGTATAAGGATTGCCTGGTTCGTTTGCCATATCCAACACTCAATCCAAGGCTCTTAAATGAGTTGCACTCATCTACTATTGTAGGTCACTCTGGCTTCCAAAAGACCCATGCTCGTTCCCATTGTTATTTTTTTGGGGAAGGCATGAAGAAGGACATCCTTCATTTTGTCATTGAATGTGAGGTGTGCCAACACAACAAAGGTGAAACCATCAAGTCTCTAGGAGATATACAACCCCTACCCATTCCATCTTCTATGTGGACGAACATCTCCATGCACTTTATAGTGGGCCTCTCCATCCTGAACACCTGTACCATATAATTTTTGGGATGGGACATAGTTTCCTTTACCATATATTTTATGCCTGGGTATTGGCTCCCTGTACAGTATATTCTGCAAATATTAGCATGCCCAATTAGTGCTATAGACTTCAAGGGAACTAGTGTATTAATGTTCAAGAGGAAAGGTACATGGAAATTTCCTTTTGATGCTGGTGTTGTTCGATGCACATTGTAGTGTGATTCCATACTGACCATGACCCACATGGTTAACCACATGTCAGGGTTTGCAACATGGTAGACAGGTGGAAACAAACAAACTTAGGTTTGATTTACATCTATTTAAATTAATTGGCGTTAGTTTTTATGTAATTAATTTGTCTCTAATTAATTTAACGGTGCCATAACAAATGCTCATCAAGACCCTATGACCTCCAAACAATGATCGAAGGATCATATTTTTTCCAACCATTGAAACATGGTAACTTGCCATGCTTTTCCATCCTTTTTTTTAAGATATCTATCAGGCGTTTGGTTTTTCACCCTACATTTGTTTTTTTATATGGAGATGAAGAATTTTATATGATTTTTTCTTCCTTTTAAAAAATCATGCTTGATTGTGTTTATATTCATGGAGGTAATCCAACAAAATGTTAATAGATTTGGTGTTTAAACTCGTATATCCTAAAATTTGTAATAGTCAATAGATTTCTTGAGATTTAGTGGTTTGGTATATCCTGTTAAGCCCTGAATAGTGGCACAATACCCCTTAATTGGGGCATATTACGTTAGTAATGTTATTTTATTTATGCTGGCTTGGGTCCATTAGTTGTAATTGTACCTCCAAGTCTCCTATATATACGAAGAAGATCTTTTCATTTGGAATCATCTGGTATTTGGAAATTTATGTGGTGTATAAGGATATTTCCCCCTTGAAGGGGCTCATTATATGAAATTATATCTTTTTCAAGGCGTTGAGTACTTATTCTCAGCCTTTTTTATGCTATTTTCATATTTGGTTCTTAACACTTGGTATCAGAGATCAAGGTCTTGGGGCTTTGCTGCTATATCTGATACACCTTGGAATTTTCACTATAACTCTTTTTCTGTGACGTTTCAGAAGGAACCCCTTGGAGGATATTTAGTATACAGATCAAGGTACGTGGGGTTCAAATTTAATCTCTTGGAGCCTTATACTTTAGGCGATATATTCTATGTAAGATAGGGTTCTCGAATCATCTTGAATTTAGTCATCACATATTTTTCTCTATAAAATGTTTTTGTAAAATTTCGTACCCTGACATATGGAGGCTATTCATATAAATTATCAAGGTAGTTGTGATAAAAATTTCATATTCTGGGTCATCCTACGTTTGTACATACACCCTGTGCAAGATAGGGTATTTGACTAGTCATATTAACTAGTCTCAAATAGGTCTTCCGGGTAAAATAGTGATATATTCTTCAGTGAGTATCCAAATTAAGTGATACAACTTGCATTAGATAGTGGACAGTCTGTAGTATTTCTAGTACATTTTTCAGAATCAAATATCAAATATTGTGATCTTGGCACGCTTTACAAGTACGCTTTCCTGGAAGGGACAAAAATCAGCAAGGTGTGGGGAAGTTACCATAACTTCCACTTGGAACATCAAATTTTGATTAGACCTATGGCATTGTAGAGAAGTCGTATCATAGAACTACAAAAATAAATTTCCAGGCCCAAAAGGGCCAAAATTTTGGATATACAACATAAGAAAGATCATCTAATAGAACCACCTCAAAATCAAGATTTAAAAGTGATACTTGGCCAACATGCCACCAAAAAATGGAACTTCTACACCAAATAAGCATGCAAACAACCCTACTTGGACTCTTGATTAAGGTGAAGAAATGTGCATGGACATAAATGGTTTACAAAAGAAGACAGTAACAAACAATGAACTACAAGGGATGATGGATTCAACTGAAGCTAATTTGGAGGTAATAATGGATACTAAGATGGATGGTTTAAAAAGGGAGATCATGGAAGGATTGAAAAAATTCCTAATAGAGAGGACACCTGAAAGTGAAAATGTATCCCATGAAATTCATGATGAAAACACAAGGAAGATGAGTCAAGAATGGAGAAACTCCAACTTTGGGTTGAATACCAACCACTTTCCTAAGATCAATATGAGGAATTTTGATGGCAAGGATCCAATCACATCGATACTTCAGATGGAGAAATTATTTGATCTACATGATGTGCCACATACACAAAAGGTACAAATTTCTTCTTTATATTTAGAACCCAATCAATTTGTGTGGTATCAATGGCTTTTTTCTCACAAATCACTCGTCACTTGGAAAATTTTCACGGAAGAAATGATAGCACACTATGAGGATACAAGGATAAATACCTTCTTTAGCCATTTGATAAATCTCAAGAAAAAGGGTTGCGTTGCAGAGCACATTAAGAAATTTCGAATATTGAATATAAAGGTAACGAATATTCCATATGAGCACCTAATTGATGTATTCATAGGAACTTTAAAGGATAACATTCAACACGAGGTTCGCCTTTAAGAACCCAAATCATTGAAGAATGCATTCAGGGTGGAGAGAAATGTTGAAAGTAAAAATATGGCTATGGATACTAGAAGGACCACTCCTAATATCTATCGATAGAATAATGTTCCTTCTTCTAAAACACCTCAATATACAAGGTTGACACCTCAACAATTGGAGGTAAGAAAAGAAAAATATTTATGCTTTAATTGTGACAACAAATACAGTAAGGGACATAAGTGTGGTGAGAAGAAATTATTCTACATGTATTGTGAAGAGGAAGAAGAACAAGAACCATATCAAGATGAAAACGTAGAAGAGATTTCTTCTGAAGAGTTGACTCCCACGATATCATGTCATGCATTGGCTAGAATTATCACTCCTCAAACCCTCAAGATCGAAGGATATATCAAAAGGAAAAAGGTAATAGTCCTAATTGATTTTGGTAGTACTCATAATTTCATTCACTATAAATTAGCCAAAGCTCTCAATTGCTTTATATATCCAGCGCCAGAGTTTCAAGTAATAATTGCAGATGGAGGAACTATCAATTGCTCAGGAAAATTCAATAATATCAATCTTACTATGGGGGAATATGTAATGAATATTCCAATGATTTATATACCCATTGGTGGTGTTGATGTCGTACCATTGATGGTGGTGTTGATGTCGTACTAGAACTTTTCATGAAATTTTCATTGGAAGGAAAATAAATTGAGTTAAGGGATATCACAGGGAAACCTAGTAAGGTGATAAGCTCTAATGGAATGACAATTTTTTTGAAAAAGGGGCATCAAGGTGTTATTTTACAACTATGCTCACTATATGTTCAAGAAACCCATCTATTCCCTATATCTCCAAGGGATCATTGATAATCATTCCAAAGTATTTGAGGATATTCCCAAAGGTCTTCCACCCACTCGAAATCATGATCATGCTATTCACCTAATTCCTAGGAGTGTTCCTCCTAACATCAGGCCTTACATATACCCTTATTCCCAGAAGTGTGAAATTGAGCGTATGGTTGAAGAAATGTTAGAGTCTAGCATTATTAGACCTAGCCAAAGTTCTTACTATGCACCGGTGGTAATGGTACTCAAGAAACAGGGCTCATGGCATATGTGTCTAGATTATAGAGAGCTCAACAATATCACTATTAAAGATAAGTTTCACATTCCCTTCATTGATGAATTGTTAGATGAACTACATGGAGCAATATATTTCACAAAGTTGGATGTTCGTTTAGGGTATCATCATATTAGAATGAAGGAAGCAAATATCCCAAAAATAACATTTCGAACTCATGAAGGCCATTATGAATTTGTGTTCATGCCTTTTGTCCTTACGAATGCACCTTCCACATTCCAAGGGTTGATGAATTCAATTTCCAATCCCTTCCTTCAAAAAATTTTGTTAGTATTTTTTGATGATATACCAATCTATAGCGAGTCTTGGGAGGATCATGTGCAACATGTTGACAAGGTGCTACAACAACTAAAGGAGAAACAACTATATGCCAAACCATCCAAATGTTTCTTTGGGGTGAAGGAGGTAGAGTATTTGGGTCATGTTGTATCTCATGAAGGTGTCAAGGTAGAGCCTAACAAGATTAAGTCCATGATGGACTGGACGATTCCCAAAACATTGAAGAATCTTAGAGGATTTGTTGGTTTGACAGGTTACTACTGCAAGTTTGTTCAGAACTATGGAATAGTATGAGCACCTTTAACGAAATTAACTAAGAAGGATGCATTTTCATGGACTCTAGATGAAACTCAAACTTTTGAACAACTTAAAGAGGCGATGTGCAAAACTCATGTCTTGACCACACCAGAATTCACAAAAAACTTTATTGTGGAATGTGATGCCTTGGGAAATGACATTGGTGCTATTGTAATGCAAGAAGGAAGGCCCCTTGCTTTTGAAATTAATCCACTCAAGGAAAGGACTTACACAAACCCATTTATGAGAAGGAAATGATGGAAATACTACATTCATTAAAGAATTGGCGCCCTTACCTAATAGGTAGGTACTCCAAGGTCAAAACAGATCATGATAGTCTTAAATACTACTTGGAACAAAGACTATATTCAGAAGAACAACAAAAATGGGTGACCAAGATGTTGGGTTATGATTTTGAAATCATCTATAAAAAAGGGAAGCAAAATGTTGTGGTAGATGCACTCTCAAGAAAGGATGAAGATGTTGAGGCCTTTCTCTTTGTTATCTCTATCATCCAACCCGATTGGATAATAGAAGCAAGGGGTCAATGGAAGAATGAAGAAAATGTGTGGAATCTCATTCAAAGGTTGCAGTAGGATTCTAGTGCATCTGACACTATGGAACAAAGATCGCTTATATTTATGTAAAAACTCCCAACTCAAACAAAAGGTACTATTGGAATTGCACACCATTCTAGTAGGAGGGAACTCGGTATTTTTTAAAACCTGCCATAGGGTCAAGAATGAATTTTTTGGGGATGGCCTTAAAATTGATGTTCAAAGGTTTGTGGAAGAATGATTGGTTTGCCAAAAAAACAAGGTGGAAACAATTAAGACCTCAAGTCTTTTACAACCATTATCCATCCCAAGTCAGCGTTGGGAGGAGGTTTCC
This sequence comes from Picea engelmannii, assembly GCA_009831015.1. Taxonomy (NCBI): domain Eukaryota; kingdom Viridiplantae; phylum Streptophyta; class Pinopsida; order Pinales; family Pinaceae; genus Picea; species Picea engelmannii. Next base: position 71,716 of record ML779235.1, on the reverse strand, counting down.
ATGGATTTCATCACAGGGTTACCAAAGTCTGAAGGAAAGAGTGTCATCATGGTGATTGTTGATATAATGAACAAGTACGCACACTTTTTTTCACTCTCTCATCCTTTCAAAGACATTATAGTTTCCATCACATTCATGGAGACATTTCAAAATCTACATGGAAGCCCAAAGATTATTGTAAGTGATAGAGATCCCATCTTCATTGGAAATTTTTGGACATAATTATTTTCTTGTTTGGGTACCCAATTGGTGTTGTTTTTCTTCATATGATATATGATTGATATGTTATTACAATTATGAGTGTTCCATATATAGGGAACATATGGTGACCATGCATGAAAGGATGTGTCTCTTGAATAATCAATAACTATTTATTATGATTATTTACTTTATTATATGATATTTAATAATCAATAATCATATTATTAATTATTATTCCAGGAGAATGTCTTTTCAATGTTTTCCAAACATCAACACTCCCTCTCAATGAGGGAGACATTCTGCATCATGCCAATCTTGTCTATTAAGTATACAAACTTCACCCTAGACTCATGACACTTGTCTTTCAGTCTTGGGAGACGTCTCTCTCCCACTTGAACTGAGGAGAAACTCCTTATGCGGCTCAATCTTTTGAGCCAATTTGACTCTCTCTGAGATTAGGCTCACTCTGGGTCCACATGTAATAGCATATATCATATTGAGTCTTTATCATTCCTTGTCAAATCACCATGAATAGGAAAAATACCACACCAGGATTTTTCACCACAGGTACACACCTGTGAGTGAATGTCAACCTGATGTTAACTGAGTCCATATTAATCCTTGTCATGATCAAGTAAGGGCTATGCCTAGGCCCATTTACCCCAAGTGCACCTTTATGATAAATGTATCCTATCTCCCTTGGTCTGCAACCCAATCTATGAGAATTTCTTCCTGATGTTGAAACATCAACACTCCCTCTTAGCTAGGGAGGTATTTTTCCATAGTAGCACACAACTAATGTCCAAAGAAACACAATCTCCACCAATGGTACACACCCACCATATTAGAAAAAGGTTTTTCACACACGACAAGCCCATGTGGACTTCTAGAGGCTACTCCCTCTAGGAACACTTAGGGTCAACTCCCCATAGTGTGTGACATCAAGGGTCAACTCCCTTGACATGTTCTCATGTGATATCCACATGGGACGTTGGGATATAATCCCAAATTCACTTATCCCTTCTCGAGTAAGTTTCCTCACATATCAACTCAACTCAATTCACAGAGGAGTATGATCTAGAGAATTTTTTTCACACATGGCACTCCCATGTGGACTTCTAGAGGCTACACCCTCTAGAAACATTAGGGTCAACTCCCATAGTGTGCGATGTCAAGTTTCAAATCCCTTGACATGTCCTGATGTGCTCTCCATAAGGGACGTTGGGATATAAGCCCAAACACACTTATCCCTTCTCAGATAAGTTTAATCATAGATTAACTCAACTCAGTCACAGAGGAGTATGATCTAGAGAATGTATTAGGAAGCAGCAAACATCAACACTCCCTCTCAGCGAGGGAGACATTCTCTGCCACGCCAAGTATGTCATGAAAGTACTTGATCTTTGTCTTGGTTTGGTAAGAACATCAACAACCTGCTCATCTGTAGGAAGGTACAACACTAGTACTTCCTTTCTCTGCACCATGTCTCAGATGTAATGGTACTTGATATCGATATGGTTCAATTTGTCATGAAACACTATATTATTTGATATCTTCACACAACTTTGGTTACCATAATTAATAATGGTGGAATCCAGCACATGTTCGGATAAACATGCAAGGAGATTGCGAGGATACACTGCTCCACGGACTGACATACTTAATGAAATGTACTATGCTTATACTATTCTCAAAGCCATAGAAGTTTTTTTCATGCTACACCAAGAAACCATGGAGGATCCCAAAGTGAAGCAACACCCAAAGGTGTTCTTTCTATCCATTGCACTCCCTGCCCAATCAGAGTCAATATATTCCTTCCATATCATATCAATACTAGAATTACATCTCAGACCATGTCCAACTATGCCTAGAAGGTATCTCAACACATTCTTCACAACAATCCAGTGTGTCTATCTCGGTTGACTCATAAAGTGGCTAAGTGAACTCACTACATAGAAAATATTTGATCTGGTGTTAACCAGATACATCAATTATCCAATCAGCTATCTGTATAGAGTCATATCGATTTCTTCATAATCGGAAGAAGACACACTTAGTTTCTTTAGATTCGTCACCATTGGTGTAGACATGGGCTTCAAGTTCAACATCCCAAACTTCTTCAATATCTCAACTGTGTACTTCCATTGACTCAGGAAGATCTCATCAGTTCTCTGGCACACCTCTAGTCCCAAGAAGTAGTGCATCATACCAAGGTCCTTCATCTCAAACTTAGAGGCCAACGCATACTTGGATTCAACAATAAGGCTCTCTGTATCAGTGAGGAATAAACCATCAACGTAGAGGACCAAAATTAGGGACTCACCATTAACAATATTGTAGCATAGGTTGGGATCGACATCAATTTTTTTGAAGCCCAAAAATCATCAGGTGTCCATCAATCCTCACATACCAAGCTCAAGGTGATTGCTTGAGTCCATACAAGGCCTTCTTCAACCTGCACACATGAGACTCCTTCTCATGTATCACGAAATCATCTAGTTGCTCATTGTATACCTATTCCTCATTCTCTCCATTAAGAGAGCTTGTCTTCACTTCCATATGATGTAGTATCCAACCCATGGATGTTGCAAGGGAAATAATCGTCCAGATATAAGTGTATCAAGAAACATAAGCAAATGTCTCCTCATAATGTATTCCCTCCACTTGAGACAATTCTCTAGCAACAAATATCATTTTGTGCTTCTCGATGCTTCTGTCAGATGTGCATTTGGTCTTACAAATCTACTTGGAAGTCACTAAAAAATTCCCCTCAGGTATTGGAACAATATCCCACACATCATTCTTCATGATGGACTGATACTCCTCCATCGTGGCATCTCTCCATTGTGGTTGACTAGTTTCCTCTTCATAATAGGAAGGCTCATAATCAATGATGTGGCTCATAACTAAGACATAACACAAATATCTCTGAGGTCGCTTTCTCTCTCGGAAGGTACCATGAGGAGATACATGTCCTTCTGCCTCTTGAAAAGTATGACAAGCCAATGCAGGTCTCTTCTGACCTACTACAATATCTCTAGGAACATCAACTGAAGTTATAGGATGAACGAGATCAATTGGATCAATAGGCTCAATTGTCTCCCTATGAACTATTGGATGGTGAGGGGGAGAAGGAACCATCTCTTCATGTCTCTCACTATCAATCTCCATGTGAGATCCTCTAGATCTCCTAAAGGTTGCCTCCTCCTCAAAGGTAACATCTCTGCTCATCTCAATTTGTCTCTGACCAAGGATGTAGATCTGGTATGCCTTTGAAGACTCACTATACACCAAAAATATACATTTTCTTCCTGAAGGGTCTAGCTTGATCCTTTTCTCCTTGGGTACATGAATGTATACTAGCTACCCAAATATCCTAAAGTGTTATGTCCATACTAGACATCATGTGGTTCCCTCGTGGAAAGACCTATCTAGGTTTCCTAATGGAACCAATGTCTCACAAGAGATATCGAGGTTTCCTCATGAAACCAATGTCTTGGTTCCTTCATCTGACCATCTAAGGCATGTCAATATGAATTCCACATTCCCCCCAACTAGTCCACACAGGATCCTCCGGGGAGAATATCTCACGCTATTACCTCAAACATCTCTAGGACACATCGAGGTTCCCTAATCCTGGGAGAACCCTCTTTACCTTGTTGAAATTGGTTGCAATTCGATGTGTTGTAACCTATAAACTATAGCACAGGAACATATTATATTCAATCTTTCAATCCCATGTTCATGTTTCACAATTTTGGCCGATTACCTACACTATTTTGCAGCGTTAATGCTCTGTCTAGAGATGGAGTCGTGCTTATAGAACTTAATTCAAATTTTACCATTACTCTGAATGTGTTCTCAAGATGGAGAAGTAATATCTCTTTTGATGTGGATCCATGTAGCTAGGAAGGTGTCCACTACATCACCTTTGGAAGATGGGTCAATTCAATTTCCCTTCCATATAGAAGACTATATTATTGTCTTTCTAGTGCAATAGGAAAGTTGGCCACACTAGAGAATCTCGATCTCTCGAGCAATGAGTTATGCTATTCCTAGCTAGATGGTGAACTACACAGAGCTTCAAGAACTCATTATAACCCACAAATTCATCACGGGATTCATCCCTCCATATATCGGGAACTGTATCCTTATAATCATTCTGTACATTAGTATCAACAATATTTCAGGTTATATTCCACATGAACTGGGTAGTCTTATAAGCCTAACTATGCTCTCGTTAAATACAAATTATCTCACTGGTTCCATTCCTTCATATATTGGGAAACTTTCCAGTGTTGAGACAATCACGACATACTCCAACTATTCCAGTGTCTCTCTACCACCTAAAATCGACAATTGCAGTCAACTGGTAAATTTGATCATGCAAACCTATGGATTGCAAGGAGAGATTTCATGGGAAGTCAGAAATTTGAAAAAGATTGAAGCGATGTCGATCTACAATAACCATTTGATGGGTACAATCCCTTCTTCTATCAGAAACTGCAACATCCTTGAATCCATTTCTATTTCTAACAACTTCTTACATGTTTTGATACCTAGGGAGATATCCCTACTCGAAAATCATATGAAATGAGCGGTCTGAAAAATTTACCAGCCTTGTCATTTGCTTATAATAACATGTCCAAATCAACCCCCTTATCCTTTTCAAAGAACACAAGCCCACAGATCCTAGATATATCATACAATAAGTTCGAAGGAACTTTTCCTCAAGGAATTGGCCTTCTTCCCAATGTGATCGAGTTTTTTATCAGTGGAAATAAGTTAGTAGGTTTGTTTTCGGTTGGGATTGAAAACTTCAGCCATTTGAGAAATCTAGATTCAGATTCCATCAGATTGAATAGATTGATTCCTTCTGGATAGTGCAAGTGTATCTCATTGACCCACCTTTTCTTATATGATAAATGAAGTAGAGGGGGACATCACCAACCTTTTGCAGCACTACGTCACACTACAACGTGTCTGGTTGCAAAAGAACCTCTTCATTTTCCTGGGCCCTGCCGTGAGGGAGTCAAGCCTAGTCCTGCTCTAATACCATGTTATTTTTCTTCATATGAGATATGATCGATATGTTATTACAATTATGAGTGTTCCATATATAGGGAACATATGGTGACCATCCATGAAAGGATGTGTCCCTTGAATAATCAATAACTATTTATTATTATCATTTACTTTATTATATATGATATTTAATAATCAATAATCATATTATTAATTATTATTCTAAGAGAATGTCTTCCCGATGTTTTCCAAACATAAACAATTGGATCATAGCTCATCCTATCATCCTCAATCTGATGGAAAAACCGAGATAGTGAAAAAATATCTGGAAGGCTACCTTCATTGCTTTGTCTCTGATAAACAAACGCAATGGCTCAAATGGTTACCCTTGGAAGAATGGTGGTATAACACTTCCTTTCATACTGCAACAAAAATGACACCATTTATGGCACTCTATGGATACCACCCACCTTCCATCACTTCTTCTCTAAAAGAAAAATATAAGGTTCAAGCAGTGGAAGATCACATCAAACATCAACATCAAGTTGTCCAACTCTTAAAGGACAACCTGACCATGGCACAAAATCGCATGAAACAAAAAGAAATTCAACATCGAAGTTAAAGAAGTTTTGAAGTAGAGGATTGGGTATTTTTAATCATACAAACAGATGTCCCTCAAGCAAGCTAAGTAGGATAATAATTATCACCAAAGTACTATGGCCCTTATAAGGTGTTGAAAAATATTGGTACTATGACATACAAATTGGAGTTGCCTGCATCTTCACGAGTACGCCCAGTTTTCCATGCTTCATGCTTAAAGAAGGTTATAGGTGACAAGATCCCAATTCAAACTATATTTCTAGAAATTGATGAGGAAGGAAAAATCATATTGGAGCCTGAAGCTATCATTGACACAAGAATTCCCCAACTGAGGAATAGATCCATTTCAGAGTATCTCATTAAGTGGAGGAAACTACATGTTGAAGATTCCACTTGGGAAGATGATTCTTTTATACAAAAGCATCCAAAATTACTCAAGCATTGTGGAAAACACTTTTCTGAAGGGGAGAGGCATGTTAAGCCCTAAATAGTGGCACATTACCCCTTAATTGGGGCATATTACATTATTAATGTTATTTTATTTATGTCGGGTTGGGTCTATTAGTTGTGATTGTACCTCCTAGTCTCCTATATATACCAAGGAGACCTTTTCATTTGAAATCATCCGGTATTTGGAAATTTATGTGGTGTATAAGGAGGTTTCCCCATCGAAGAGGCCTATTATCTGAAATTCTATCTTTTTCAAGGCGTTGAGTACTTATTTTGAGGTTTTTTTATGCTATTTTGATATTTGGTTCTTAACAGGATATGCCAAACTACTAAATCTCAAGAAATATATTAACTGATACAAATCTTAGGCGATACAAGTTTAAACACCAAATCTATTAACCTTTTGTTGGATTACCTCCATGAATATAAACATAATCAACCATGACTTTTTTAAAAGGAAGAAAACCTCAAATAAAATTCTTCATCTCCATATAAAAAAAAATCTAGGGTGAAAAAAAAATCGACTGATAGATATCTTAAAAAATAATTGATGGAAAAGCATGACAAGTTACCATGTTTACACAGAGATAAGGAAAAATTGACCGAAAATTCTATTAAGATATAGGTAAGTAATTACTCAGAGATAGGAAAGAGATAACCTTCCCATCGAAATCGTAATGTCTCCATATACTCTTCCCAACCTAACTTGTTCTTCCCAACCCAAATCCCTCCATAGTGTCTCTAGAACTTCTTCATCATCATAGTATGAACCATGGTCTTCCCTACCCAAATCCTTCCATAAACTATCTCTCACTACCTCAACCAAATAGCATAGGGTTTTGAATCCCACGCACACCCCATTCCTTAGCGTCATGACACTGGCATGAGGGGAGCTGGATGGTCATTGAAATTCTCATGGCGGCATCAATACCCTACGACCTCCAAACAATGATCGAAAGATCAGAGTTTTTCCAACCATCGAAACATGGTAACTTGCCATGCTTTTCCATCAATTTGTTTTAAAGATATATATCATTCGATTGTTTTTTCACCCTCCATTTTTTTTATATGGATATGAAGAATTTTATATCTTCTTTTCTTCTTTTTAAAAATATCATGGTTGATTGTGTTTATATTCATGGATATAATCCAACAAAAGGTTAATATATTTGGTGTTTAAACTCTTATCTCCTAAGATTTATAATAGTTAATAGATTTCTTGAGATTTAGTAGTTTGGCATATCCCATAAAATGAGCACATATTCACCAAAAATGTGTAGCACCAATAGTAAGTTGACCTATAAGAGATTGGGTCAATATCTGTTCTTAGCTCCTAGATTGTACACATTTTTTTAGCCACCTAATCATCAGAAACATTTTGGTTTTGGTTAGTAGCAAAGAGTTTCTGTCCTTTTTCATATTTTTTCAGAGAATTTGGGGAAGTTAAATCGATGTTTCAGACAGTTTCTAGTTGCATCATGGAAATATCTTATCTTTAATGAATCACAATGATACTAAAGCTTCCTCCAAAGAGGAAATCGGGGTTAGTTAACTTAGAGACTGAACTACTATTGGAAATGCACGTGAAATGTAGCTTGCTACAATTCTTTCAATCTCAGCTGACAAGCCACAACATAGGTCGGTCCTAGGATTTGATATTCAGAATGGGTCAGATCTAAACCCCTTCCTTGCCACACGATGACTCTAATCCTTGGTTATACAGGTGGGCCCCAAATTCTAAGTAGGAATAGATCGACACTTTTTTTCTTTTATTTCTTTGTTTTACGTGAAATAATTCACAACCTTCATTAAAAAATAAATAAAAAATGCAGTTCCTAAACCTGAATTCACAACTTGACCTATGCTTCATCCCACTTTGACTAACAACTAGATGAATATAATTGTATAGAAAAACAGATTCCAACCTCTGTATTTCTTTTTGAAATGTGGCAGTGAACAACAATGTTTGTCTATCCTCAACTTAAGGCATGCCCATTTGTTGAATTATTTTACAAATTTTAGGCTCAAAACCCATGTCAAGTATTCAATCCTCCTCATCCAATATCAAATATTTCACCATCATT
>ML779235.1:44550-63306 GCA_009831015.1 Picea engelmannii | reverse complement strand
GTCTATCCTCAACTTAAGGCATGCCCATTTGTTGAATTATTTTACAAATTTTAGGCTCAAAACCCATGTCAAGTATTCAATCCTCCTCATCCAATATCAAATATTTCACCATCATTTCTACCAAAAATGACAAGTTTCTAGTACCTCTGGTTCATTTATTTGTTTATCGTGTGTCTGTTGTTGTTCACGGGGAATTTCCAGTAGGTTCATGACATACAAATTTAATATAGGAGAAACTAATCTAGGAGGATCTCGGTGGCCACCCACCTTTCCAACTGGCTCAAAACAGTTTTTTGGCAACTTACTATTTTTAGCAAGTTTTCGGTTCCCAAATTCCAAGGCCATTTTGAGGGCCCAAATGATTTGTTTTCATGATCAGACACCTCAATGATGGTAAATATCTATCATTAATTCCCCTAAATGAATCTCCTCGTGAATATCTTTCCAGCGAGCTCTTGTGTGCCCTAAACGAAGATCGTATGCAAACGTTATGACCCCGGGAAGTTGATGTACTAACTTACCCCAACTAAGCCCATATAACTTTTGGCACTTCATCTCCTAGGGTTAGGTTTTTGGATGTCTATGGTTTTGGAATTCATTTTTAAAGTAAAAATTCCTTCAGAGCCTCATTTTACTCATATTCTTGTGAATGAGCATATCTGTCACGTCTCTTCTCAGAGATAAGATGCCACCATTCTAGCAAGCTTGTTTTCAGTCTGCATTTTACAATTTTCAACATATTTATTATTTAATAGAAGTCAAGTTTTACTGTATCTCTATTATTGTTCACTGTGACACTATGTGAATATTATAAATATGTGGTTTCATTTTATTTCTCTCATAAATCAGAAATCAGTGGTATCAGAGCAGTCTGTTCCTTGTCATTTTTTTAATGCATGTCCCCGACGTCATCAAGGTATAGAGAGTTCGGTCTCGAGCTTGTTTATCTTGAGGACAACTTCTCTCACACGCCCAAGAAACCATCCACGGTGAGTGAAAATAAACACGACAGGACAGGATATCCTTTCACAATGTTTCTCGAGGAATCCCTTGAGCAACAAAAGAAAGAGATGATGAAAAACTTTGCACAAATCCTTCGACGTCTGTCGAAAAGCGATGCATCCACCTCAAGTGGAGGTGCCTCTCCCTTCAAGGTATAAATCAATTTTTATATTCCTATATTTAAAGTTCAAATAGATGTAGATGTCGTAGATAAATGGTAATTAAATTTCCATTGGGCTATGGGGTCCGTATTAAAGGTGAGGATCGGATTCAACTTTTTATGAGGTTTTCTTTACAAGGAAAGATAGTAAAAATGTTGGATCTATTGAGATTAAATGAGGTGAATAGGACAAAAAAGGTGTAAGATTCCACTAAGCAAATGAGAAGCTAAGAATTCCCTTACTTAACTTTAGATGAAAAATATGTAGGCCATTAAAAGACTAGAGACAAAGTATACAAGATAAAAAAAAATATTATGATTTACTTTTAATGATTAGAATATGAAATACATAAATGATCACAATGAAAAAGAAAGCATTTAACAGATAAAGAGAAACATCACCAACAATTGGACACAAGAATATAGTAACCAGGCTTGTTTTATTACTGGTCGATCCTTTGAAAGTTTTTACAATAGCTCTTGGGTGCGAAAATCAACCCTCACTACTTCGAAGGAAGAAGTATTTATACAATAATTTACATCTAATCCTGTCATAAATAACTAGGATATTATGGAGGAAAAATCTAACTAACTAGATCTCATATTACAAAATATAGGAATTATGTTGCTTTATTTGGATCCTTGGTGCTGATTTTGTGGAAGTAGTTGGTGACTCATTGTCTTTGAATTGATTGTCTTCTCCATGCTGACTCGAACCTCAAAAATACTTTTACTCAAGTAAAAAAAATAAATCTTCCCATATCTTTATACTAGGGATGGAAACCTTGAGTAACTTTCTGTATATCTCTTCCATCTCAGTATATTTGGCAAAAGTGGGCTTTGTGACAAAAATATGCTTTATCTCATGCTAGATGCTCAGGTCCAACTGTAATGCTTCTAAGAAAGATTTTCCTGTAATGCTTCCCTGTATACCTGCAAACTTGGAACCATCCTTTGCCACTGTATTGATCTTCTGCTTGTAATCTGGCAGAGTTATTAGCTTTTCATTGCGTACTAGCAATCCAGGGAGACCCTTCTTGTGTAGTACTTCAATCTTGCTGAAAAATATCTGAACTCCAATGTCCATCACTTGAGCCTTATCCTCTAGTTGCAGCATTAATCCTTTCTTGGTCAATACCTTCTTGACCTCAAGGATGGTCTCTGTCATTTCTTCAATCTCTAATGCTTCTAACTCCTGTTTGTTTTTGAAGTTTAGGAACCTGATGAGATCAATGGCCTCCATAGGTTTTTCTCCTAGCTCTTCTCTTATTTTCCCAATTGCTTCGCTGGCCTTCTATACCAATTCATGTTGTTCAAAGATGATTTGTATGAATGGCCATATTTCTTCCATATACTTGTTGATATCCATCCATATGTTTTCACTAGCCTCGGATAATGTCTTTTCCATTACAGTATCCTTCTGTAGTTGTTGTAGTTGTTGACTCAGTCTCCGAGACTTATTCATTTCTGCATGATAGCTTGAATGAAACATAGACTTCAGGTCTTGGAGGTTTTTAACTTCCTCTTGCAACTTTCTGATCTCCTCCCCTTGAAGGGACATATCTTCCATAGACTTCACAAGCTTCTCAGAAGCATCTGAAACTTGCACTGGGATGGCTGATGGAATCTCTACTGTTGTCATCGTTGTTGTTGTACTAACTCATGTCAGAGGGACTTCCTCCAGTGGAATGATATCCATCTTCACACTATGTTCTTTCTCTTTCATCAACTTGTCCAACTCTGCCTCCATATCTCTTATCTGTGCATTTTTTTCCATGATCAACTTTAGCATCTCCTCTTTGTGTCCTTCAGTTTCAATGCCTCCTTTGCTTGGGAATCTTCAATGGATGGAAGCTTCAGTTTCTTTCTTAAGGATTATGTATCATCATTTTTCTTCTTCAACAATTCTTCGACTACTTTGACATTCGATGGGTCATATCCAATATTCAGTACTAGCTCTTCTAATGATTTGATCTTGTTGTCCTTATCCAAAGAGGATATCTTCTCTAGCTTCAATTGGGATTGGATGTTATTCACAGGTACCTGCAATTTTGAAGAAGGCAATGAGGTGTTTTTTAGAGTGGAGAATATTGTCTCCCCTATTTTCCTATGCATGTCCATTTGGTCCACTTGATGGACCTCCTTCACATCAAACTCAAAATAAGTCTTCTTGTAATCAGCAGTTGTCTTTGGATGAGGGACTTGTGCTTGCAAGATTGCCATTTGCATTCTTCCTTTCTCTGTGTCAAATTCTAACAGTAGTCTATGTTGGGTAGTGGAAGTCTTCTTCCATAACTGGGCATATGTACTATTGTTTAGGATTTCATTCCTCTACTTGATTTGTTTGTATTTGTCAAAGATATTTGACCCTTTTTTCTCATGAGAGGACTCGTCTGCCAGAGTAGTGCCTGTTTTTTTTTTTGGATGAATATGTGGACACTATGAACTAATTTTTTGAGAAGGTTGAGTAAATTGGCCCCTCCATGACTATGGTGGAATGTGTTTCTCCTTCTTTAAGAAGGTCTGATGTGTGACTAGTTTTAGCCCTCTTCTTGTAAACTTGAAAATCTTCAGTTAACACCTCTGTGACTGAAGGGGAAACCTCTTTCCTTGCTCTCTTTTCTGTTTGTACTTGAGGTGTGTTGGTATGTGAAGCAGCGACAGGGGGGGTGTTCTTCTCTTTCCAGCAATGTATTTTCTTTCCAATCTGTCTGATTCATATACTTTTCTACCTCGGGCTTATGTACATGAGCATAAGGTGTTCTCTTTTGTTTGACCCAAAGCTCTGAGATGACACCAAATGGGTCATAATTCCATGTGAAACTCTGAATGAAGTTCATCTATTTAAAAAGGTTGTTTGCCTCTTCTCCTTCATCTTTGTTGTTGCATATGAAAGAACCAATTTGGGTCTTGATTATGAGTTGTTGTTTCTTCTTGGATGAGACAAAATGAATATCATCAGAGTTCACCATCTACCTGATGTGTTCCAATGAAAAGATCCTTACAGGGAGATATTTTTCCAGTCTGTATGGTGGAAATTCACATCCATATACTCTTATTTCAGTGTGGTTCTTGTATAGATACCAATCTCATGTTTTGGCCAAATCAGATTGGTGAAGAATTTTGTAGACTTCTTCATTAATTCTCGGCTTTGTTCTGCTGCTGAGCATGAAACCCACTGGGTGATAAAATCGATCAATGAAGTCTTTGAAGTTGAACTCAGCTGAAGTTTTCCTCACTAGTGAAGTCCATGAAGGTATTGATTGAGGGTTTCCTTCCTGATCCAATTTTTGGAGAGAACATGAGAATCTATCTGACTGAAAAAATAGGAATAGGTACACCAGCACTGAGGAATATCTGAACATTCCCTCTATTGAAAATATGAAAAACTGATCATGTATGTTGTCATCTAAAAACTGACTAAAATCAAATTAGGTTGTAGCTTTAACTTATGTGGAGAAAATGGATAGAAAACCTAAGATAGGTTCATCTACCCATTCATCTAAAAAATATCCTAACAGGTAACACAGGGTAGAAATAATCTGGTTATCCCTAACTAAAAAGATAGAAGATGGATAGGGAGGGTTTTTCTTAGGCAACTGAGCATCTTATGGCAGAAAGATTTCAAAAATCTAGGCTCTTTGGGGGAGGGAGAGTTTTTGGTAGAGGTTATCAAGGGCTTCAATAGAGAAAGGGATTGCATAATCAATTCTCGGGATCTGTAACAACTGATTAATAGATTCGAGGGTAATGGTGAACAAGGTTTCACCAAAAGAGGAAAACATGGCCCTTTGGCCGGGAAAATAATGGGCTTGACATTTCAGGGAAAATTTCAGGAAGTGAAAGGTCTAGGGGAACATGTATAGGGGAAAATTGGACTCCTAGAGTCCAATTTCGTCGCTTTGAACCAAGAAAATATCCTTTATCCAGAAGTGTAATTCAAAGAAGTCGAATTCACACTTCGGCTCTGTAATTTTATAGTCCTTATATTTCATGGGAATATGATCTAGGTTGATGGGAGGCGGAAAAAATGGATTTTTAGATGTATCGACAGATTTAGCTTTGGGAGCCATGACTAGCAGAGTTTTGAAGTTGAATTGATGGATGACTGTAATTAACTGGGTTAATGGCGTTTGTTGACAGCGGATCTTGGTGGCAGTTGGATCGAAAGCTGGATTTGGCATGGTGTCAACAGTGTCTGGATCTGCAAATAGTGTAGAAATGGTGATGAAACAGGGTTAAAGGGTGCCCAGAGGTGTTCATTATGGCATGGGGTGATGACTGGGCGAATAACGTTCATGGGGAGGGCATTGATTGGAAAACGGGTATGTGGGGTGTGACTTGTGACATGAGATAGTGGGGTACAGTGGCAGAGTGAGGTGGGAGGTATTGGGTAGGAGGTTAAGCAGGATTCCAAAGGGGGGGTAGGCGATAAGTGGAATAGAGCCAGGGGGGTATGAAATGTTGAGAGGGTGATAGGTTAGGTGGGTCCACCACAGGGGAAACCGCTTTTCTAGACTGCCCCCCCACCATTAAAGGAAGAAAGGTCGAGGGGTTCCAAAATGCACTGATGGTCATTGATCTGGGCGCTGCTCGATGTCATTGATGGAAGTTGTGCACCTTTTAGTTGCAACATGAAAAATAGTCATATCCACAATAGAACTTATGATAAAATCATGCGATGGGTAGCACTAAGCTTACCCTTTCTTATTTTTTCACCGAGGTATTATTTCCGAAGTAAAAAACATCAAATTAACTCAAATAAAGGGTATTTTAACAATCCTTTTTCAATTTTTATTGAAATAAACAACACTAACCTAAATCCTAACCTAATCAACTAACACAATAATCCATCTTAGACTGTTGGATTAATTATTACTCTAACCTAACTAATTTGTACAAGATTAAACTGTTTGACCAAATTTATTCACTAACCTAACTAATTTGGCCAAGATTAGACTGTTTGACCAAATTTATTCACTAAACTAACAACATAAATTTAAAATATTTGATCATGATTATATGGTATGAGTCAAACCAAATTTATTTTTCATGGGGTTTTATGTTTTCTCTTTTTTATATATTTTTATACCCTCTTTTATTTTTCTATTTTTATCCTTTTTTCCTTTTCCTTTTCCTTTTTCTTTTTTTTTTCTTTTTCTTTTCTTTTTCTTTTTCTTTTTCTTTTCTTTTTATTTTTGTAAATCATTTGCAGAATAAAATATTATTTACAACAAAATATGACTAGAGGAAGAAATTCTAATCACCAGGTGATCCTATGAAATATAGGGTTATAAGAGTGGCTCCACTTGGGGATGGTGCTCTCCTCATGAGGTGCCAAGAACCAACTACCTGCTACATTAACTCTTCTTCTCCAGTACTTTTTTGCATTCTGATTTGATTTATTTTAAATGTAAATCTGGTGATCCTTATTAGGGGCTTAGGGCCTTCTCTCTGGGATTCAACCACTGATAAAAATCACCCACACCTGACATAAAAAGTAAAATGGTATTTACAATGACATGGGTGAGAAAAATATCCATTCTTATGAAGCATAGTGCTTGAGCATTCTTCCATTGATAGGTCCTCATGGCAGATCTGCTCCATTCATATCCTTGATAAAAAATACATTCCTTCCTCTGTATGCATGTATTATGAATGGGCCTTTCCATAAATTGTCAAATTTCCCATGTTTGCCCTTTTCTTCATTTCTTGAGTCCCATTTCAGTACTTTGTCACCTAACTGGAAGTCATCAGCCTTAGTCCTTCTGTCATAGATTCTCTTGATATTCTCTTGAATAACCTGAGTTTGGTTGTAAACCTCTTCTCTAGATTGTTGTAGTTGCATAGTTTGATTGATTCTTCTTTGGATTTCATTTGGTTCTACATGTACTTCCTACAATAACTTCATGACAGGAACACCTAAATAAGTAGGAAAGACAACATCCATTCCATAGACCAACTGGTATGGAGACATACCAATTGACCTTTTTGTAGTAAGTTTGTCTGCCCAAAGTGCATGTACCAACTTGTTGTGCCATGATTTTTTGTTGTCCTGCAACATCTTCTTGATAATGTTGACCAAACTCTTATTTGATGACTCTGCCAATCCATTTCCCTGAGTGTAATAGGTTGTAGAGTGTCCTAAGGTGTTATGATACTTGCCGCAAAACTCTATCATCTTTTTTTATTTGAACTTTGTTGTGTTTCAGTGATAATTTTCCTGGGGCATCCAAATCTAGAAAGAATGTTAGTTTCCAAAACTCTTATGATCACAGCATCAATGGCTTTCTTGGTGGGTACAACTTCAATCCACTTGGTGAAATAATCAGTGGTTGTGAGAATCCACTTATGATGGCCTGATGAAGGTGGGTGGATTTATCCAATGAAATCCAAACCCCATTGTTGAAATGAAGCTTCAACTGAAATTGGCTTCAAGAGTAAAGGAAGAAGTTTCCTTTTGCCTTCAAATATCTGGTATTTATGACAGGGGGTCACTTTCTTGTGGACATCTGCAAATAAGATTGGCCAGTAGAAACCAACTGCAAGAATTTTATTGGTAGTGGTTTTCCAATTCAAATGTCCACCACAGTCTCCTTCATGGAATTCCTGCAAAGATTTATCAACTTCATCTTTCAACAAACAATTTAGAAGAATACCTCCAGCGTCTTTCCATTACAGATTTTCATTTAAAATGAAATACTTCATAGCTTTAAGTTTCAAAAATCTAGATTTAGTTTTAGTCAAAACAAGAGGAGCTTGTAGATGATGTAAAACAAAAATAAGGTCTGCATACTAGGGAGAGTATGAGAAAATCTCTTTAACTTGTGGAGTCGCCTGCTCTTCTTGTTCATGAACTGCAGCTAGAAAATTTATATCCAAAGAATGAAAGTTTGTCTCGGCCATTAATTTGGCTAATCCTTGACCCTTGATAAGCTTGGTTGGTTTAATCTCTATATCATAATCAAGGATCACAACAATCCATTTACCTCTT
Source organism: Picea engelmannii (assembly GCA_009831015.1). Taxonomy (NCBI): domain Eukaryota; kingdom Viridiplantae; phylum Streptophyta; class Pinopsida; order Pinales; family Pinaceae; genus Picea; species Picea engelmannii. The sequence continues at coordinate 55,150 of ML779235.1, read as the reverse complement.
CTGCCATCTCGATTGTCTTGGGTAGGAATATCCTTCACAACAGCATTAGGAGCATAAGCAATGATATGTGAGTGGAGAATATATACTCTGGAATCTTTAATTGATTTCACCAAAGAAAAATATTTCTTTTCCATGATGTTGTAATTCAATGAAGCATCTCTCAAATATTTATTGAAGAATTCAATAGGTTGTTCATGGCCTTCACTGTTTTTTTGCAAAATAACTGTTGCAATGGTATGCTCAGAGGCAAAGGAGAATAGGAGGAAATATTTGGTATAATCAGGACTGATAAGTATAGGGGATTGTGTCAAGGAATGTTTCACTTGGTTAAAGGAATGTATTTCTTCAATGGTCCATTTTGTTTTTGTATATGTTTTCAACATATTGGTTATGTTTCTCAGAATTTCTACCAAGTTAGGGATAAATCTTCTTACAAAGTTTATTTTTCCTATAAAAGACTGCAATTCTTTTATGTTTTGGGGTTGGTCTAGTTTTTGGATGGCTTCAATCTTTCCAGGAACTATTTTGATTCCATCCTTAGATATGATGTGTCCTAGCATTTTACCTTCCTCTAGACCAAACCAAATTTTCTTGGGATTTAGTGAGATTCTGAATTTCCTGCATTTTTCAAAAACGTTTCTAAGGTGTAGTAAGTGTTCTTCATCTGTTTTTGAAAAAATAGTTATGTCATACAGGTATATGACAATGAATATTCCAAGTTCATCCATAAAAGAAATGTCCATTTCTCTCTGAAATGTGGCCCCAACATTCATTAAACCAAAAGGAATTTTCACATACATGAAAGTGCCCAACGATGTAGTAAATGTTGTTTTCTCTTGATCATCAGGGTGGACTAAGACTTGGTTGTAGCCAGAAAAGCCATCTAACAAAGAAATTGTATTGGATCCAATTATCTTCTGCAGAATATGATCCATTTTGGGCAAGGGGTCATTGTCTTTAAGTGAGACTTTATTGAGGTTTCTGAAATCAATACAGAGTATGATTTCTCCATTCTTTTTTCTTGTAGGAACTAAATTGGACACCCATTTTGAAAACCTTAGTGGGATGATGATTTTAGCATCATACATTTTCTTTATTTACTTTTCAATTAGAGGCATTAACTTTGGATTAATTCTTCTAAGTTTTTGTTTGAAAGGATTATTATCTTCTTTTATGGGAATTTTATGTTGTATAATGCTAGTGTCATAAGATTTTAAATCTTCATAGCTCCATGCAAAACATCTACAAATTCCTTGAACAATTCTATATATTTTTGTTTTTTATCAGGAGGTAAATATTTTGACAGTTTAATTATTTTTGGTTCCTTATCAGTCCCTATGTTACAGTCCTCAACATCTTTTCCAATAGGTTCATTTTTTGGTTTTTTAGCTACATCATCGAAATCAGACATTTCTTCCAATGGGACTAACCCTCTAGGCATAATGTTATCCTTTAATTGAAAAACATATGAATTTTCTTCCTTTTCATTTATTTCTTCTAAATCTATTTTAGTTACACTTTGATTATCACTATCTACATCAATATTTGCACATTCAAATTCATTTCTTGATTATAGAAAATCATCAATATATTCATCACTACCAAAACATTTCCAACACTTAATATTGTCTAGAACAACAGGTCTGCATTTCACCTCCATTGTGTACTGGTGATTAGGATGAAATGGTATTTTACAAGTGGTTGATGAGGTAGCCAATCCATCAACAAGTATGTTTTGGCCTCTCGGAATCACCTGCAAATCATATTCAGTAAAGAATTGTAAAAAATCAAGAAAACAATTTCTATAGGCCCTCGGTCTCAGGTGTTTGGTAGAGTACTCACCTTTGATTTGTTTTATGATTAGTTCATAATCATCCCTTACTGAAATTCTCTTGGCACCAATCTTTTTTAGCAATTTTAGACCTAGCATTAAATCGTCATACTCGGCTATATTGTTGGTACACTGGAAATTTAATTTGTAAAAATGACTTTCTGAATATCTTTCTCTTGAATTGAAAACCCACACCCCAGCTCCAGATCCTTATTTACTGATAGCACCATAAAAATCTAAACTCCACAAAGGTTCCATTGGTTCATCAGTGTGTATTATCATTGTTTTATCTTCTTCAGGGGTTGTTTTTCTTTCCTCCAAGTTATACACATCATCTTCTGATTTGGAAATTTGATTTTCCATGTCACCATCATTATATAAAATAAAAGAGTCCAGATCAGAATGAGCAGAGTATAAAGGGTAGTTTTGTGGTTTCTCTTGACTATTGACCATGTATTTCATCAGTCTCTCTCTGTACAATCTTTTCTGCTGACCAAATAATGGGATGGTAGCATAGGACATGTCCACTTGTAGGGTACCCTGTAATTTGGCTCCCAATGATTGAGACAATAACATGCCATACTTTGGAGGCATATCTATAACAACAATGTTCATTACCATGCTTTTGGTTGAGATTTGTGCCAAAGTAATACACAAGTCTTTGATCAGACCTATGCATTTCACTTTGCTTGAGTCAAAGGAGTATAAATCCTTATAATTTCTGGTGATATCAAGTCCTAATTTCTCCATCACGGCCGTAGGAATAAGGTTATGAGAAGCACCAGAATCTAGCATGGCATTGTGCAATGTCTTATCATGAATATTTAAGCCGATGTAAAAAGGAGGGACATAACCATTGTCATATTTTCCCTCAACTTCAGGTCTAAACAACAAATCTGGTTGATCATCAACAATTTTCACTGTGTCTGTACCCACTCCTGGTTCTATTTTTAGGGCTTTGATCACTTGTGATCTATAATAATTTTTGTTCATTAATTTTGATAGAGGAATAGGTATTTTGAGTTTAGCCAATTCACTTTACAGACTAAATGTGGTAGGATTTTTGTTTTGACTAGGAAAATATTATTTCTCAACCACATTTCTCTGTATAGTAGGATTGGTCTGACTGGTGGATGAAACCTTAGTTTGAGTTGTCTTTGGTAATAGAGTCAAGTGTTCTTTTTGTAGGGACCTTTAGTTTTTCTTTTCAGGAACTTTCTTGACAATTGTATTTGAGGTTTCCTTAATTTCAAAAGCTTTCTTGGTTGGATTATCATTAGAATTTTTACTTCTCAAGTTTTACTACCTAGGAACTTCCATTATTGTGTTTTCAAAATCTTTTTGTTCTGATTCTTCCTCATCTACTTCAGTCTTTGAAAGGAGGAAAAAATCTTGTTCTTCTTGGGTAAGAAAAATGGAATCATTGTCATTTATTCCCATAAGATTTATGTGAATGTCATCAAGTCCCTCGACTGTTTCTTCTCCCCTCATTAACATAGTTTTCTTGAAAAGGTGGCTTAATCTGTTGATCAGGGCCTCTCTATTCTCTTTTCTCTCTAGGTTCTCTTTGTCTGATTTGGGGAGCATTTATCCTGAAATTTGGATTTCATATTTGAGGGTCAGGTTGATTCTCTCTAGGTGGGTTCCTATCATTGATTTCTAATATTTCCATCATTATTTCCATAGTTCTGACTAAGGAGTCTATTTTGGCATCTGCAGTGGCAGTGGATGGTTCTTCCTTGATTGTGACTCTCCTTTCTATTCTTTGTCTAGCTCTCCTAGCTAATATATTTGCTTCAACACTCACAACACATTTTTGCATATCTTCCAGAGTTGTGGGATTTCTTTCTCTCAATTGGTAGGACATTTCAACATCAAAACCATCAAGGAACTTAATCAAATCCAAACCTTGAGGAGGTTTAATGTTAGTTGGAATTTCATTATAGATATTATTGAAGAAAGTGGAATAGTCCTATTCACTTTCCCCTTGGTTTCTTTTGATACTTTCATATTCAGATAAAATTTGAAGTGGGTTCTTCTTTACTTCCCATCTATTGAGAAAATATTGGTGAAAGGAAGCAATATTAGCAATGTTAGCAGCTGGTAAGAATTTGAACCATTTCTTAACATCACTAGTTAAACTTTGTGCAAAGAGTCTCATTTGGACATATGCCTCATCTACTTCCTGTAAATCAAATAATTCATTCATTTTGTCCACATGATGTTGTGCATTCAGGCTTCCAGTGCCATCAAACTGAGGAATCCTAGTTTGATAATCCTCGGGAATATTATGTAAGGGAGAAGCCAAAACAAGGGGAGCATATCTTGCTCCCATGATTGGTGGAGGAGGTTGGTTAGCAGGAACTCCTATAGTAGGTTGGGTTGTAACCTGTATAATTGCTAGAGAAGTGATAGAATATGTGGAAGAAGTAGGGATGGGAGATATAGAATGAGTTACTTGAGGATTAATAGAAGCTACTGAGATAGAAAGGGCAGAAAGCTCAATATACTGTTGAAAATAGGCTTTATACAAAGCTTGGTCAAGGTTTGATGCTAGATCTTGTAATTTTTTGAAATCTTGAAGGATTTTCTTATCAAAATCTATTCCAGGAGAGAGTCTTTATGGGGTTCTAGGTTGGAGGATGGCTTGATCTAGGATTGTTTCATTCACAAAGCTATCGGATTTGGTTATGAAAAGTCTATGCTCAAAAGGTATATCAAACTGAATGTCTTGGATTGTGACAAAGTTCTCTGGAAGAGAAGTGGCCCTAGGAAGAGGACTACTACTCCCTTGACTTTCTGTTGTGCTTCTTTTTTTGATTAATTTTTCTAGATTATCTACTACTGTTATAGGTTTTGGATCAGGGTGAGATCGAGTATGAATTATTTTTGGAGACAAAACTTAAAATTTAGAAACCTAATTAATTATTTACAAATTTTAACAACCTATGAACATTTATCTCTTGAATTTTAGATCTTTGATTGTTCAGAAATAACGTTTTCTTATCTAGGGAAGATAATTTATAGAGTTGGAAAAATTGTTTAGTCCCCAGTATGGTCACCACTATGTTATCACTCTGTAATTCCCAGAAGTTTTCAAAGGGTAGAATAAATTGACAAAGGTAACTTATCAAAACCACTTTTGAAACTCGGATCTACCCCTGCCAGTTTCAGAGAGGGATCTCTTTGTAAGATTTACATTTGTTTAAGTTTTAAATATTAGTCTAGTTATGATAGTCCAAATTTGTTTGTTTGTTTGTAAAAGTTGATTGAAAGGATGCATTAAATTTCCATTGGGCTATTAGGTTTGTATTAAAGGTGAGGATTAGATTCAAATTTTTATGAGGTTTTCTTTACAGGGAAAGGTAGTAAAAATGTTGCATATATTGAGATTAAATGAGGTGAATAGGACAGAAAAGGTGTGAGAGTCCACTAAGACTAGAGATAGAGTATACAAGATAAATTTTGTTCTTATGATTTCCTTTCAATGATTACAATCTGAAATACATAAATGATCACAGTGAATAAGAAAACATTTAACAGAGAAAGAGAAACATCACCAATTTGACACAAGAATCCTGTAAATAGGCATGTTTTATTATTGGTCGATCCTTTGCAAGTTTACACAATAGCTCTTGGGTGAAAAAATCAACCCTCAATACTTCGAAAGAAGAAGTATTTATACAATAATTTACATCTAATCCTTTCATAAATGACTAGGATAATATGGAGGGAAAATCTAACTAACTAGATCTCATATTACCAAATATAGGAATTATGTTGCTCTATTCAAATCCTTGGTGCTGATTTTGTGGAAGTAGTTGGTGACTCATTGTATTTGACTTGACTGTCTGCTCCATGCTTACACAAACCTCAAAATTACTTTTACTCAAGTAAAGAACATAAATATTCACATCTCTTTATACTAGGGATGGAAAACTTGAGTAACGTTCTGTATATCGCGTCCATCTCAGTACACTTGGAAAAAGTGGGCTTTGTGATCAAAATATGCTTTATCTCATGTTGGATGCTCAGGTCCAACTGTAATGTTTCTAAGAAATATTTGCCTGTAATGCTTCCCTGTATACCTACAAACTTGGAACCATCCTTTTCCACTGTACTGACCTTCTGCTTGTAATATGACAGAGTGATTAGCTTGTCGTTGAGTACTAGCAGTCCAGGGAGACCCTTCTTGTGTAGTACTTCAATGTCCATCACCTGAGCCTTCTCCTCTAGCTACAACATTAACCCTTTCTTGGTTAATACCTTCTTGACCTCAAGGACGGTCTATGTCCTATCTTCAATCTCCAATGTTTATAACTCCTGCTTGTTTTTGGATTTTAGGAACCTGATGAGCTCAGTGGCCTCTATAGGTCTTTCTGCTAGCTCTTATCTTATTTTCCCAGTTGCTTCTCTGGCCTTCTGTACCAGTTCATGTTGTTCAAAAATTATTTGTATGAATGGCCATATTTATGCCATAGACTTGTTGATATCCATCCATATGTTTTCCTTGGCCTCGGATAATGTCTTTTCCATGACAGTCTCCTTCTACAGTTGTTGTAGTTGTTGACAGAGTCTCTGAGACTTATGCATTTTTGCATGATATCTTGACTGAAACATAGACTTTAGGTCTTGGAGGTTTTTAACTTCCTCTTGTAACTTTTTGATCTCCTCCCCTTGAAGGAGCATATCTTCCATAGACTTCACAATCTTCTCAGAAGCATCTGAAAATTGCACTGAGATGGCTGATGGAATCTCTACTGTTGTAGCTATTGTTGTTGTACTAACTCCAGTCAAAGGGACTGCCTCCAGTGGAATGATAGCCATATGCACACTCTGTTCTTTCTCTTTGATAAACTTGTCCAACTATACCTCCATCTCTCTTATTTGTTCATTTTGTTCTATGATCAGCTTTAGCATCTCCTCTTTGTGTCCTTCAATTTCAGCCACCTCCTTTGCTTGGGAATCTTCAGTGGTTGGAAGCTTCAATTGTTTTCTTAAGGATTCTATATCATCCTTTTTCTTCTTCAACAATTCTTTGGTTTCTTTGACATTCGATGGGTCATATCCAATCTTCAGTACTAGCTCTTCTAATGATTTGATATTGTTTTCCTTGGCCAAAGAGGATATATTCTCCATCTTCAATTGGGATTGGATGTTATTCAGAGATACCTGGAATTTTGAAGCAGTCAATGAGGTGTTTTTTATATTGGAGAATATCATCTCCCCTGTTTTCATCTGCATGTCCATTTGTTCCATTGGATGGACCTCCTTCACATCAAACTCAAAAGAAGTCTTCTTTTAATCAACAGTTGTCTTGGAATGAGGGACTTGTGCTTGCAGGAATGTCATTTTCATTCTTCCTTTCTCTATGTCAACTGATGATAGTATTCTATGTTGGGAAGTCCACTTATAGAACTCGGCATATGTACTGTTGTTAGGAGTTCATTCCTTTGCTTGATTTTTTTGTATTTGTCAAAGATATTTGACCATGTTTTCTCATGAGAGGACTCAGCTAACAAAGTAATGCTTGTTTCTTTTATTTTTTATGAATATGTGGACACTATGAACTGACTTCTTGAGAAGGTTGAGGAATGTGATCCCTCCATGACTATGGTGGAATGTGTTTCTCCTTCTTTAAGCAAGTCTGGTGTGTGACTAGTTTTAGCCCTCTTCCTATAAACTTGAAAATCTTCATCTGCCACCTTTGTGACTGAAGGGGAAACCTCTCTCCTTGCTCTCTTTTCTATTTGTACTTGAGGTGTGATGCTATGTGAAGCAGTGACAGGGGGAGGTTTTTCTTCTATTTCCAACAATGTATTTTCTTTCCAATCTGTCTCATTCATATACTTTTCTACCTCAGGATTATGTACATGAGAATAAGGGGTTCTCTTTTGTTTGACCCTGAGATCTGAGATGACACCAAATGGTTCATAATTCCATGTGAAAATCCGAATGAAGTTCATCTGTTTCAAAAGGTTGTCTACCTCTTCTCCTGCAGCTTTTTTGTTGCATATGAAAGAACCAATTTGGGTCTTGATTTTGAGTTGTTGTTTCTTCTTGGCTGAGACAAGATGAATATCATCAAAGTTCACAATATGCTTGATGTATTCCAATGAAAAGTTCCTTACAAAGAGATATTTTGGCAATCTGTATGGTGGCAGTTCACATCCATATACTCTTATTTCACTGTAGTTCTTCTATAGATACCAATCTCTTGTTTTGGCCAATTCAGAGAGGTGATGAATTCTCTGGACTTATTCATTAATTCTTGTCTTTGTTTTGTTGTTGAGCATGAAAAACATTGTGTGATAAAATTGATCAATGAAGTATTTGAAGCTGAACACAGTTAAATTTTTCCTCACTAGTGAATTCCATGAAGTTATTGATTGAGGGTTTCCTTCCTGATCCAATTTTTGGAGAACATATGAGAATCTATCTGACTAAAAAAATAGGAATAGTTACACCAGAAATGAGGAATATATGAACATTCCCTCTTTTGAAAATCTAAAAAACTGATCATGTATGTTGTCAGATAAAAATTGATTGAAATCAAATTGGGTTGTAGCTTTGTCTTATGTAGATAAAATGGAAAGAAAACCAAAGATAGGTTCATCTACCCATTCATCTGAAAAATACCCTAACAAGTAACAAAGGGTAGAAATAATATGGTTTTCCCTAACAAAGAAGATGGAATATGGATAGGGAGGGTTTTTATTAGGCAATTGATCATCTTCTAGAAGAAATATTTCGAAAATCTAGGCTCTTTGGGGGATAAAGAGTTTTTGGTAGAGGTTATTCAGGGCTTTGACAGAGAAAGGGATTGCAGAATCAATTCTTAGGATCTATAAAATCTAATAAATATATTCGGGGGTAATGCTAAATAGGGTTTCACCAGAAGTGGAAATGATGGCCCTTTGGCTGGGAAAATAATGGGCTTGATATTTCAGGGAAAATTTTAGGAAGTGAAAGATCTGGGGGAACATGTATAGGGGAAAATTGGACTCCTAGAGTCCAATTTCGTCACTTTGATCCAAGAAAATATCCTTTAACCAGAAGTGTAATTCGAAGAAGTCGAATTCACACTTCAGATCTGTAATTTTGTAGTCCTTATCTTCCATGGGAATATGATCTAGGTTGATGAGAGGGGGAAGAAATGGATTTTCAGATGTCTCGATGAATTTAGCTTCCAGAGACATGACTAGAAGAGTTGTGAAGTTGAATTGATGGATGACTGTAATTATCCAGGTTAATGGCGTCTGTCGACAATGGATCTTGGTGGCAGTTAGCTCAAAAATAGGATTTGGCGTGGTGTCGACAGTGTCTGGATCTGCAAATAGTATAGACATGGTGAAGAAACGGGGTTAAACGGTGCACAGAGGTGTCTGTTATGGTGCGGGGTGATGACTGGGCGAATAATGGTAATGGGGAGGGAATTAATTGGCCAACAGGTATATGGGGTGTGACTTGTGACAGGCGATAGTGGGGTACGATGCCAGAGTGAGGTGGGCGATATTAGGTAGGCGGTTAGGCATGATTCCAGAGGGGGGGTGGGAGGTAAGTGGAATTGAGTGGGGGGGTGTCTGAAATGCTGAGAGGGTGAAACATTAGGTGGGTCCACCATGGGGGTAACCGCTTTTCCATACCCCCCCCCCCCACCGTTAAAGGCAGAAAGGTCGGGGGGGTCCGAAATGCACTGATGGTCATTGATCTGGGCACTACTCGATGCCACCGATGGAAGTTGTGCGCCTTTTAGTCGAAACACGATAAATAGTCATATCCACAATAGAACTTAGGATAAAATCATGCGATGGGTAGCGCTAAGCTTACCCTTTATTATTTTTTCACCAAGGTATTATTTCCTAAGAAAAAAACATCAAATTAACTCAAATAAAGGGTATTTTAACAATCCTTTTGCAATTTTTATTGAAATAAACAACACTAACTTAAATCCTAACCTAATCAACTAACACAATAATCCATCTTAGACTGTTGGATTAATTATTACTCTAACCTAACTAATTTGGCCAAGATTAAACTGTTTGACCAAATTTATTCACTAACCTAACTAATTTGGCCAAGATTAGAATGTTTCACCAAATTTATTCACTAACCTAACAACATAAATTTAAAAGGTTTGATCATGACTATATGGTATGAGTCAAACCAAATTTATTTTTCATGGGGTTTTATGTTTTCTCTTTTTCTTTATTTTTTTTTATACCCTCTTTTATTTTTCTATTTTTATCCTTTTTTCTTTTTTCTTTTTTCTTTTTTTTTCTTTTGTTTTTCTTTTTGTTTTTTTTTTGTTTTTCTTTTTGTAAATCATTTGCAGAATAAAATATTATTTACAAAAAAATATGACTAGAGGAAGAAATTTTAATCATCATGTGATCCTATGGAATATAGGGTTACAACACCTTCTATAAGGGTATTTTTTTGTCCACAACGATTCCGATAGGGAAAAGTTTACATTTTCTCTCCTCAAGGCCATCCCCCATGTCAAAGATTGGTGGGAGACTTTCTGTGAGCAAAAGGAAATAGAAGTATTCACATTATTTGGAGTTGCACCCATTTGGGATTCCTTCGGGAATAATGTTAAGGAACAATACTACCTTTTTGGAAGTTATGGCGACTTGTATACAAGATGGACCACACTGCGGTAGGAAAAAGACAAAACAGTGCCAAAGTTCACCAATGTATTCCATACCTTGCACACCAAGTTGGGTATCAAATATTTTGAGTGGAATCTGGTGCTCAAGTACCATA
>ML779235.1:21937-44450 GCA_009831015.1 Picea engelmannii | reverse complement strand
TATCTTCTGCAGAATATGATCCATTTTGGGCAAGGGGTCATTGTCTTTAAGTGAGACTTTATTGAGGTTTCTGAAATCAATACAGAGTATGATTTCTCCATTCTTTTTTCTTGTAGGAACTAAATTGGACACCCATTTTGAAAACCTTAGTGGGATGATGATTTTAGCATCATACATTTTCTTTATTTACTTTTCAATTAGAGGCATTAACTTTGGATTAATTCTTCTAAGTTTTTGTTTGAAAGGATTATTATCTTCTTTTATGGGAATTTTATGTTGTATAATGCTAGTGTCATAAGATTTTAAATCTTCATAGCTCCATGCAAAACATCTACAAATTCCTTGAACAATTCTATATATTTTTGTTTTTTATCAGGAGGTAAATATTTTGACAGTTTAATTATTTTTGGTTCCTTATCAGTCCCTATGTTACAGTCCTCAACATCTTTTCCAATAGGTTCATTTTTTGGTTTTTTAGCTACATCATCGAAATCAGACATTTCTTCCAATGGGACTAACCCTCTAGGCATAATGTTATCCTTTAATTGAAAAACATATGAATTTTCTTCCTTTTCATTTATTTCTTCTAAATCTATTTTAGTTACACTTTGATTATCACTATCTACATCAATATTTGCACATTCAAATTCATTTCTTGATTATAGAAAATCATCAATATATTCATCACTACCAAAACATTTCCAACACTTAATATTGTCTAGAACAACAGGTCTGCATTTCACCTCCATTGTGTACTGGTGATTAGGATGAAATGGTATTTTACAAGTGGTTGATGAGGTAGCCAATCCATCAACAAGTATGTTTTGGCCTCTCGGAATCACCTGCAAATCATATTCAGTAAAGAATTGTAAAAAATCAAGAAAACAATTTCTATAGGCCCTCGGTCTCAGGTGTTTGGTAGAGTACTCACCTTTGATTTGTTTTATGATTAGTTCATAATCATCCCTTACTGAAATTCTCTTGGCACCAATCTTTTTTAGCAATTTTAGACCTAGCATTAAATCGTCATACTCGGCTATATTGTTGGTACACTGGAAATTTAATTTGTAAAAATGACTTTCTGAATATCTTTCTCTTGAATTGAAAACCCACACCCCAGCTCCAGATCCTTATTTACTGATAGCACCATAAAAATCTAAACTCCACAAAGGTTCCATTGGTTCATCAGTGTGTATTATCATTGTTTTATCTTCTTCAGGGGTTGTTTTTCTTTCCTCCAAGTTATACACATCATCTTCTGATTTGGAAATTTGATTTTCCATGTCACCATCATTATATAAAATAAAAGAGTCCAGATCAGAATGAGCAGAGTATAAAGGGTAGTTTTGTGGTTTCTCTTGACTATTGACCATGTATTTCATCAGTCTCTCTCTGTACAATCTTTTCTGCTGACCAAATAATGGGATGGTAGCATAGGACATGTCCACTTGTAGGGTACCCTGTAATTTGGCTCCCAATGATTGAGACAATAACATGCCATACTTTGGAGGCATATCTATAACAACAATGTTCATTACCATGCTTTTGGTTGAGATTTGTGCCAAAGTAATACACAAGTCTTTGATCAGACCTATGCATTTCACTTTGCTTGAGTCAAAGGAGTATAAATCCTTATAATTTCTGGTGATATCAAGTCCTAATTTCTCCATCACGGCCGTAGGAATAAGGTTATGAGAAGCACCAGAATCTAGCATGGCATTGTGCAATGTCTTATCATGAATATTTAAGCCGATGTAAAAAGGAGGGACATAACCATTGTCATATTTTCCCTCAACTTCAGGTCTAAACAACAAATCTGGTTGATCATCAACAATTTTCACTGTGTCTGTACCCACTCCTGGTTCTATTTTTAGGGCTTTGATCACTTGTGATCTATAATAATTTTTGTTCATTAATTTTGATAGAGGAATAGGTATTTTGAGTTTAGCCAATTCACTTTACAGACTAAATGTGGTAGGATTTTTGTTTTGACTAGGAAAATATTATTTCTCAACCACATTTCTCTGTATAGTAGGATTGGTCTGACTGGTGGATGAAACCTTAGTTTGAGTTGTCTTTGGTAATAGAGTCAAGTGTTCTTTTTGTAGGGACCTTTAGTTTTTCTTTTCAGGAACTTTCTTGACAATTGTATTTGAGGTTTCCTTAATTTCAAAAGCTTTCTTGGTTGGATTATCATTAGAATTTTTACTTCTCAAGTTTTACTACCTAGGAACTTCCATTATTGTGTTTTCAAAATCTTTTTGTTCTGATTCTTCCTCATCTACTTCAGTCTTTGAAAGGAGGAAAAAATCTTGTTCTTCTTGGGTAAGAAAAATGGAATCATTGTCATTTATTCCCATAAGATTTATGTGAATGTCATCAAGTCCCTCGACTGTTTCTTCTCCCCTCATTAACATAGTTTTCTTGAAAAGGTGGCTTAATCTGTTGATCAGGGCCTCTCTATTCTCTTTTCTCTCTAGGTTCTCTTTGTCTGATTTGGGGAGCATTTATCCTGAAATTTGGATTTCATATTTGAGGGTCAGGTTGATTCTCTCTAGGTGGGTTCCTATCATTGATTTCTAATATTTCCATCATTATTTCCATAGTTCTGACTAAGGAGTCTATTTTGGCATCTGCAGTGGCAGTGGATGGTTCTTCCTTGATTGTGACTCTCCTTTCTATTCTTTGTCTAGCTCTCCTAGCTAATATATTTGCTTCAACACTCACAACACATTTTTGCATATCTTCCAGAGTTGTGGGATTTCTTTCTCTCAATTGGTAGGACATTTCAACATCAAAACCATCAAGGAACTTAATCAAATCCAAACCTTGAGGAGGTTTAATGTTAGTTGGAATTTCATTATAGATATTATTGAAGAAAGTGGAATAGTCCTATTCACTTTCCCCTTGGTTTCTTTTGATACTTTCATATTCAGATAAAATTTGAAGTGGGTTCTTCTTTACTTCCCATCTATTGAGAAAATATTGGTGAAAGGAAGCAATATTAGCAATGTTAGCAGCTGGTAAGAATTTGAACCATTTCTTAACATCACTAGTTAAACTTTGTGCAAAGAGTCTCATTTGGACATATGCCTCATCTACTTCCTGTAAATCAAATAATTCATTCATTTTGTCCACATGATGTTGTGCATTCAGGCTTCCAGTGCCATCAAACTGAGGAATCCTAGTTTGATAATCCTCGGGAATATTATGTAAGGGAGAAGCCAAAACAAGGGGAGCATATCTTGCTCCCATGATTGGTGGAGGAGGTTGGTTAGCAGGAACTCCTATAGTAGGTTGGGTTGTAACCTGTATAATTGCTAGAGAAGTGATAGAATATGTGGAAGAAGTAGGGATGGGAGATATAGAATGAGTTACTTGAGGATTAATAGAAGCTACTGAGATAGAAAGGGCAGAAAGCTCAATATACTGTTGAAAATAGGCTTTATACAAAGCTTGGTCAAGGTTTGATGCTAGATCTTGTAATTTTTTGAAATCTTGAAGGATTTTCTTATCAAAATCTATTCCAGGAGAGAGTCTTTATGGGGTTCTAGGTTGGAGGATGGCTTGATCTAGGATTGTTTCATTCACAAAGCTATCGGATTTGGTTATGAAAAGTCTATGCTCAAAAGGTATATCAAACTGAATGTCTTGGATTGTGACAAAGTTCTCTGGAAGAGAAGTGGCCCTAGGAAGAGGACTACTACTCCCTTGACTTTCTGTTGTGCTTCTTTTTTTGATTAATTTTTCTAGATTATCTACTACTGTTATAGGTTTTGGATCAGGGTGAGATCGAGTATGAATTATTTTTGGAGACAAAACTTAAAATTTAGAAACCTAATTAATTATTTACAAATTTTAACAACCTATGAACATTTATCTCTTGAATTTTAGATCTTTGATTGTTCAGAAATAACGTTTTCTTATCTAGGGAAGATAATTTATAGAGTTGGAAAAATTGTTTAGTCCCCAGTATGGTCACCACTATGTTATCACTCTGTAATTCCCAGAAGTTTTCAAAGGGTAGAATAAATTGACAAAGGTAACTTATCAAAACCACTTTTGAAACTCGGATCTACCCCTGCCAGTTTCAGAGAGGGATCTCTTTGTAAGATTTACATTTGTTTAAGTTTTAAATATTAGTCTAGTTATGATAGTCCAAATTTGTTTGTTTGTTTGTAAAAGTTGATTGAAAGGATGCATTAAATTTCCATTGGGCTATTAGGTTTGTATTAAAGGTGAGGATTAGATTCAAATTTTTATGAGGTTTTCTTTACAGGGAAAGGTAGTAAAAATGTTGCATATATTGAGATTAAATGAGGTGAATAGGACAGAAAAGGTGTGAGAGTCCACTAAGACTAGAGATAGAGTATACAAGATAAATTTTGTTCTTATGATTTCCTTTCAATGATTACAATCTGAAATACATAAATGATCACAGTGAATAAGAAAACATTTAACAGAGAAAGAGAAACATCACCAATTTGACACAAGAATCCTGTAAATAGGCATGTTTTATTATTGGTCGATCCTTTGCAAGTTTACACAATAGCTCTTGGGTGAAAAAATCAACCCTCAATACTTCGAAAGAAGAAGTATTTATACAATAATTTACATCTAATCCTTTCATAAATGACTAGGATAATATGGAGGGAAAATCTAACTAACTAGATCTCATATTACCAAATATA
Source organism: Picea engelmannii (assembly GCA_009831015.1). Taxonomy (NCBI): domain Eukaryota; kingdom Viridiplantae; phylum Streptophyta; class Pinopsida; order Pinales; family Pinaceae; genus Picea; species Picea engelmannii. The sequence goes on along the minus strand of ML779235.1, from coordinate 39,759 downwards.
GGAATTATGTTGCTCTATTCAAATCCTTGGTGCTGATTTTGTGGAAGTAGTTGGTGACTCATTGTATTTGACTTGACTGTCTGCTCCATGCTTACACAAACCTCAAAATTACTTTTACTCAAGTAAAGAACATAAATATTCACATCTCTTTATACTAGGGATGGAAAACTTGAGTAACGTTCTGTATATCGCGTCCATCTCAGTACACTTGGAAAAAGTGGGCTTTGTGATCAAAATATGCTTTATCTCATGTTGGATGCTCAGGTCCAACTGTAATGTTTCTAAGAAATATTTGCCTGTAATGCTTCCCTGTATACCTACAAACTTGGAACCATCCTTTTCCACTGTACTGACCTTCTGCTTGTAATATGACAGAGTGATTAGCTTGTCGTTGAGTACTAGCAGTCCAGGGAGACCCTTCTTGTGTAGTACTTCAATGTCCATCACCTGAGCCTTCTCCTCTAGCTACAACATTAACCCTTTCTTGGTTAATACCTTCTTGACCTCAAGGACGGTCTATGTCCTATCTTCAATCTCCAATGTTTATAACTCCTGCTTGTTTTTGGATTTTAGGAACCTGATGAGCTCAGTGGCCTCTATAGGTCTTTCTGCTAGCTCTTATCTTATTTTCCCAGTTGCTTCTCTGGCCTTCTGTACCAGTTCATGTTGTTCAAAAATTATTTGTATGAATGGCCATATTTATGCCATAGACTTGTTGATATCCATCCATATGTTTTCCTTGGCCTCGGATAATGTCTTTTCCATGACAGTCTCCTTCTACAGTTGTTGTAGTTGTTGACAGAGTCTCTGAGACTTATGCATTTTTGCATGATATCTTGACTGAAACATAGACTTTAGGTCTTGGAGGTTTTTAACTTCCTCTTGTAACTTTTTGATCTCCTCCCCTTGAAGGAGCATATCTTCCATAGACTTCACAATCTTCTCAGAAGCATCTGAAAATTGCACTGAGATGGCTGATGGAATCTCTACTGTTGTAGCTATTGTTGTTGTACTAACTCCAGTCAAAGGGACTGCCTCCAGTGGAATGATAGCCATATGCACACTCTGTTCTTTCTCTTTGATAAACTTGTCCAACTATACCTCCATCTCTCTTATTTGTTCATTTTGTTCTATGATCAGCTTTAGCATCTCCTCTTTGTGTCCTTCAATTTCAGCCACCTCCTTTGCTTGGGAATCTTCAGTGGTTGGAAGCTTCAATTGTTTTCTTAAGGATTCTATATCATCCTTTTTCTTCTTCAACAATTCTTTGGTTTCTTTGACATTCGATGGGTCATATCCAATCTTCAGTACTAGCTCTTCTAATGATTTGATATTGTTTTCCTTGGCCAAAGAGGATATATTCTCCATCTTCAATTGGGATTGGATGTTATTCAGAGATACCTGGAATTTTGAAGCAGTCAATGAGGTGTTTTTTATATTGGAGAATATCATCTCCCCTGTTTTCATCTGCATGTCCATTTGTTCCATTGGATGGACCTCCTTCACATCAAACTCAAAAGAAGTCTTCTTTTAATCAACAGTTGTCTTGGAATGAGGGACTTGTGCTTGCAGGAATGTCATTTTCATTCTTCCTTTCTCTATGTCAACTGATGATAGTATTCTATGTTGGGAAGTCCACTTATAGAACTCGGCATATGTACTGTTGTTAGGAGTTCATTCCTTTGCTTGATTTTTTTGTATTTGTCAAAGATATTTGACCATGTTTTCTCATGAGAGGACTCAGCTAACAAAGTAATGCTTGTTTCTTTTATTTTTTATGAATATGTGGACACTATGAACTGACTTCTTGAGAAGGTTGAGGAATGTGATCCCTCCATGACTATGGTGGAATGTGTTTCTCCTTCTTTAAGCAAGTCTGGTGTGTGACTAGTTTTAGCCCTCTTCCTATAAACTTGAAAATCTTCATCTGCCACCTTTGTGACTGAAGGGGAAACCTCTCTCCTTGCTCTCTTTTCTATTTGTACTTGAGGTGTGATGCTATGTGAAGCAGTGACAGGGGGAGGTTTTTCTTCTATTTCCAACAATGTATTTTCTTTCCAATCTGTCTCATTCATATACTTTTCTACCTCAGGATTATGTACATGAGAATAAGGGGTTCTCTTTTGTTTGACCCTGAGATCTGAGATGACACCAAATGGTTCATAATTCCATGTGAAAATCCGAATGAAGTTCATCTGTTTCAAAAGGTTGTCTACCTCTTCTCCTGCAGCTTTTTTGTTGCATATGAAAGAACCAATTTGGGTCTTGATTTTGAGTTGTTGTTTCTTCTTGGCTGAGACAAGATGAATATCATCAAAGTTCACAATATGCTTGATGTATTCCAATGAAAAGTTCCTTACAAAGAGATATTTTGGCAATCTGTATGGTGGCAGTTCACATCCATATACTCTTATTTCACTGTAGTTCTTCTATAGATACCAATCTCTTGTTTTGGCCAATTCAGAGAGGTGATGAATTCTCTGGACTTATTCATTAATTCTTGTCTTTGTTTTGTTGTTGAGCATGAAAAACATTGTGTGATAAAATTGATCAATGAAGTATTTGAAGCTGAACACAGTTAAATTTTTCCTCACTAGTGAATTCCATGAAGTTATTGATTGAGGGTTTCCTTCCTGATCCAATTTTTGGAGAACATATGAGAATCTATCTGACTAAAAAAATAGGAATAGTTACACCAGAAATGAGGAATATATGAACATTCCCTCTTTTGAAAATCTAAAAAACTGATCATGTATGTTGTCAGATAAAAATTGATTGAAATCAAATTGGGTTGTAGCTTTGTCTTATGTAGATAAAATGGAAAGAAAACCAAAGATAGGTTCATCTACCCATTCATCTGAAAAATACCCTAACAAGTAACAAAGGGTAGAAATAATATGGTTTTCCCTAACAAAGAAGATGGAATATGGATAGGGAGGGTTTTTATTAGGCAATTGATCATCTTCTAGAAGAAATATTTCGAAAATCTAGGCTCTTTGGGGGATAAAGAGTTTTTGGTAGAGGTTATTCAGGGCTTTGACAGAGAAAGGGATTGCAGAATCAATTCTTAGGATCTATAAAATCTAATAAATATATTCGGGGGTAATGCTAAATAGGGTTTCACCAGAAGTGGAAATGATGGCCCTTTGGCTGGGAAAATAATGGGCTTGATATTTCAGGGAAAATTTTAGGAAGTGAAAGATCTGGGGGAACATGTATAGGGGAAAATTGGACTCCTAGAGTCCAATTTCGTCACTTTGATCCAAGAAAATATCCTTTAACCAGAAGTGTAATTCGAAGAAGTCGAATTCACACTTCAGATCTGTAATTTTGTAGTCCTTATCTTCCATGGGAATATGATCTAGGTTGATGAGAGGGGGAAGAAATGGATTTTCAGATGTCTCGATGAATTTAGCTTCCAGAGACATGACTAGAAGAGTTGTGAAGTTGAATTGATGGATGACTGTAATTATCCAGGTTAATGGCGTCTGTCGACAATGGATCTTGGTGGCAGTTAGCTCAAAAATAGGATTTGGCGTGGTGTCGACAGTGTCTGGATCTGCAAATAGTATAGACATGGTGAAGAAACGGGGTTAAACGGTGCACAGAGGTGTCTGTTATGGTGCGGGGTGATGACTGGGCGAATAATGGTAATGGGGAGGGAATTAATTGGCCAACAGGTATATGGGGTGTGACTTGTGACAGGCGATAGTGGGGTACGATGCCAGAGTGAGGTGGGCGATATTAGGTAGGCGGTTAGGCATGATTCCAGAGGGGGGGTGGGAGGTAAGTGGAATTGAGTGGGGGGGTGTCTGAAATGCTGAGAGGGTGAAACATTAGGTGGGTCCACCATGGGGGTAACCGCTTTTCCATACCCCCCCCCCCCACCGTTAAAGGCAGAAAGGTCGGGGGGGTCCGAAATGCACTGATGGTCATTGATCTGGGCACTACTCGATGCCACCGATGGAAGTTGTGCGCCTTTTAGTCGAAACACGATAAATAGTCATATCCACAATAGAACTTAGGATAAAATCATGCGATGGGTAGCGCTAAGCTTACCCTTTATTATTTTTTCACCAAGGTATTATTTCCTAAGAAAAAAACATCAAATTAACTCAAATAAAGGGTATTTTAACAATCCTTTTGCAATTTTTATTGAAATAAACAACACTAACTTAAATCCTAACCTAATCAACTAACACAATAATCCATCTTAGACTGTTGGATTAATTATTACTCTAACCTAACTAATTTGGCCAAGATTAAACTGTTTGACCAAATTTATTCACTAACCTAACTAATTTGGCCAAGATTAGAATGTTTCACCAAATTTATTCACTAACCTAACAACATAAATTTAAAAGGTTTGATCATGACTATATGGTATGAGTCAAACCAAATTTATTTTTCATGGGGTTTTATGTTTTCTCTTTTTCTTTATTTTTTTTTATACCCTCTTTTATTTTTCTATTTTTATCCTTTTTTCTTTTTTCTTTTTTCTTTTTTTTTCTTTTGTTTTTCTTTTTGTTTTTTTTTTGTTTTTCTTTTTGTAAATCATTTGCAGAATAAAATATTATTTACAAAAAAATATGACTAGAGGAAGAAATTTTAATCATCATGTGATCCTATGGAATATAGGGTTACAACACCTTCTATAAGGGTATTTTTTTGTCCACAACGATTCCGATAGGGAAAAGTTTACATTTTCTCTCCTCAAGGCCATCCCCCATGTCAAAGATTGGTGGGAGACTTTCTGTGAGCAAAAGGAAATAGAAGTATTCACATTATTTGGAGTTGCACCCATTTGGGATTCCTTCGGGAATAATGTTAAGGAACAATACTACCTTTTTGGAAGTTATGGCGACTTGTATACAAGATGGACCACACTGCGGTAGGAAAAAGACAAAACAGTGCCAAAGTTCACCAATGTATTCCATACCTTGCACACCAAGTTGGGTATCAAATATTTTGAGTGGAATCTGGTGCTCAAGTACCATAGAGGTCTGCATAGATACATCCAGACATAAATGGAGTTTCTAGACATCTCATCCTTGGGTGTGGCCTATCGATATGCCATCAAAATCAAGAAGAAGATTAAAAAAAAGATGTAGAAGTTTAAGTCTAGGAACCCCTCACAATAGAAGTGGGGAAAGGGTAGCCCCAACCCATAGAAAAAAGGAAAGAGAAAATATGGGAAACCTCAGGACAACCAGTCCAAGCCGAAAGTAAATAAGGACAATGGGAAAATGAAGAAAGATACTGGGAAGTGGTGCGACTTCCATAAGAGCCCCTGAAATAACATTGTTGATTTCCACTCAAAGCAGTCATTGGTGGCTGAGGTAAAATCCTCTGAATCAGATGCGGGTTCTGACTCAAAGTTAGAACTAGAAAAGGGGAGATGGATCATTGATGCGGAAGACAGTGTAACCATTTCTACCACCAAGATCCATCTCGATGAACCTTATGAGCTAGAGGAAGGTGAGAACCTCTTTCATTCATAGATGTGGGTGAAAGGAAATCTATTGCACTTCATCATTGATAGTAGTATCCAGAAGAACCTCATCTCAGTAGAGGTCATCAAGCGGCTAGCCCTTCTAACAACATCGCACCTACAACCCTACACCATCAGATAGCATCGTCAACGAAGTGATTTTTGCATCAGCCAACAGTGTCGCCTGTCGTACAACATCAATCAATTCAAAGATGAGGTATTTTGTGATGTTTCTCCCATTGAAGTTTGTGATGTTCTTTTGGACCAACCTTATTTAGGGAAACGTCATGTTGTATATGAGTCTAGGCCTTGCAGTGTTATTATTACTTTGAATAGTAAATTGTACAGGATACCCGAGGTAGTCCCACCTAGTGTTATCTCCTTTATCTCTGCCAAGAAATGCAGGAAGGTCACTTCTTAGACCAGGAAGTTTTTCTTCTTCATGATCCACTCTCAGAGTGATCAAAAGGTGGCAAACACATCCATCGCCTCCACGGTAAACCTCTCCATGCAACAGAAGAAAGTGGATAAGGTCATGGAAGAATACAAACACATCTTCTCATAACCTACTGGGATACCTCTGCTATGTCAGGTCAAGCATCCCATTGATCTTACCCACGACGCACCGCTACCCAATGGTCCAATATGTCACCGTTCTCTACTAGAAAATGAGGAGATCAAGCGTAAGATCTGAGAACTTCTCCACAAGGGGCACATCCAACCCATCTCATCACCTTGTGGAATCCCAATCATGCTGGTGCAAAAGAAATATGGGACCTGGCAAATCTCCATTGATTACCATGCCTTAATTAAAATCACAGTCATGAATCAGAACATGATTCCCCAAATTGACAATCTCCTTGATAAATTCAAGGGGGTAAAATACTTCAGTAAGATTGATCTGAATTCTGGATACCATCAAGTCCTAATAGAACAGACAGATGTATGGAAAACTTCCTTCAAGTCAAAAGAAGGTATTTTTAAATGGATGGTCATGCCCTTTGGTTTGAAAAATTCCCCAACAAATTTCATGAGTATGATGGAAGATATCTTTCGGCCTTTCACTAATTCTTTTGTGGTGGTGTATCTGGATGACATATTCATCTATAAAAAGACTTGGGCATAACACTTGTAGCATATTCAATAGGTTTTACACACTCTGTGGCAACACAAACTATATGCCAACTTGGAAAAAGGATCCCTCAGCATGGACAGGGTCCAGTACCTAGGATACATTGTTGATGTGCATGGTGTGCATATTGATCTATCCAATATCCAAGTCATCCATGACTGGCTAGCCCCAACCACGCTCACTGAGCTTCGAAGCTTCTTAGTCCTTTCCAATTTCTATCACAGGTTCATGTTGGGATTATCCCATATTGCATGGGCCCTCATCCAAATAAAAAAGGGTGTTGGTAAGGAAAAAATTGTGTGGGGCCTATCCCAAAAGAAATCATTCGATGATCTGAAGCAGTGTTTGTGGTCATCCCTAGTGCTTTCATTTCTTGACTTGCAAAAACCCTTTGAGATGGAGACAAATGCTTTAGAATATGATATGGCCACAATCATCACTCAAGACGGCCACCCTATGGCCTATCATAGTGAGACATTATTAGATTCCATCAATAAGTACCCTACTTATGACAAAGAAATGTACTCCATTTTGCAATCCTTCCGCCAGTGGAGGCATTACATTCTTGAGAAGGAGACAATAATCTACACTGATCATAAGCCACTGCAATTCATGAAGACACAAGGAAAATTCCAGAATGACTGCCATCTGAAGTGGTCCACATATTTGCAACAGTTCCACCTCAACATCAAGTATAAAATAGGAATTACCACCAATTCATTGATTTCCTCAGTCGACCTCCAGTCACGACACTCACCACAGTGATAGATTATTGTGGCCACAAGACCTCTGAATGGACCCACCTCTATGAGATAGCTCCTGACTTCACCAACACCTAATGGATGTTGGGCACAAACACAACTGTCACCAATTTCCATCTTCAATACGGGATGTTGTGCCTTCTGGGCCATCTCTTCGTTCCATAAAGCAAGCAAGTGAAGCTAATTTGGGAATCCCACTACAGTCAGGTGGTAGGAAACTTCGATGTGGAAAATACAATGAAAGTGTTGCAGCGACATTTCTACTGGCCAAAACTTCAATAGGATGTCAGCAAGTATATCTAGTCCTGCACTGCCTACGCTATTGTAAGACTGACCACTAAGAAACAAGGCTTGTACACTCCTCTTCCTACTCCCCATAGGCCCTGGGAATCCATCTCAATGGACTACATGTCAGGCCTTCTGTCAACCAAGCAGGGAAATGACTATGTTTTTGTGGTTGTTGATCGCTTTTCCAGGATGGCAATTCTAGTTTTCTGCAAGAAGAGCATCACAATGGAGGCCAATACTAAGCTCTTCTTTGAACGAATGTGGGTACACTTTGGGATCCCAAAAACCATTATCTCATATTGGGATAGATATTTTCTCAACACATTCTTTTAGAGCCTTTGGTCACTGTTAGACCCCAAGCTCAGCGAGTCCACTTCCTTCCACCCCTAGACGAATGGCCAAACCGAGGTCGTAAACCGGATGATCGTGCACATCCTGCACATGTACAATTCCAAGCACCCCTGCACCTAGGATGAGAGTCTTACCTATGTTCAACATAGCTACAATAGAGCCATACATATCTCAATCGACCACAACCACTTTCAGGTGGGGTTGGGATTTCAACCATTGGGTCCCATGGATATTGCATTACCCCTTGCAGCCACTCAAGCACACTCGCCGCATGCTCCAACTGGAGCTGACAAAGCTACCTGATTCATTGAGTGGATCTAACACATATTTTAATAGGTTCAAGATATTTTCCAGAAGTCCAATGCCAATTACAAGAAGTTCCATGATCAACAGCGAATGCCACACCAGTTTCAGGTGGGAAACAAAGTTTGGTTGCACTTTCATAAAGAACATATTACAGGGCCTCATCGAAATATTTTTCTACTCCATTATGGACCTTACACCATAACCAAGGTTTTGGGTGACAATTATTTTGACCTCAATATTCCCCCCTTCCTTGCCTTTGAGCCAGTGTTCAATGTGGACCTCCTTTAGCCTTATTTTACAGCACTATTGGACACCTCAGAGATAACAGAACAATTGACACCAACATAGATCAACCCTGATTGCATGGAAAAGGAACCCATTGATCATATTGTAGTCATATAGTTCAAGTTCACTAGCTATCAGAGGATCCATCTTTATTAGGTTGTCAAACCAGGGCATCTCCTGCACCAAGGAAAGTGGCTCATCCGGGGCCAAACTCAATAGAAATTTCCTCATCCGATGGGGGAACTCAATGAAATGGATACCATTACTTCATAAGGGGGGGTTATTGATCGAATAGGATCTCGGTGGCCACCCACCTTTTCCAATTGGATCAAAATAATTTTTTGGCAACTTACTATTTTTAGTAGTTTTTCGGTTCCCAAACTTTTGGGTCCATTTTGAGGGCCAAAATGAAATTTTTTCACGATCAGAAACCCCAATTATAGTGAAAGGATTCAATTGATCTCCCTAAATGAATCCCCACATCAATATATTTCCAACGAGCTATCATGCGCCCTAAATGAAGATCGTATGCAAAAGTTACAACCCCAGAAAGTTGTACTAACTTACCCCAACAGGGCCCACATGACTTTTGGCGCTTCATCTCCTAGGGTTAGGTTTTTGTATGTATAGGGATTTAGAATTCATTTTTATTGAAAAATGTCCTTCAGAACCTCATTGTACTCATCTTCTTGTGAATGAGTGTAGTTGCCACATCTCCTCTCAAAGATAAGCTGCCACCATTCTAGCAAGCTTGCTTTTAGTCTGCATTTTCTAGTTTTCAACTTATTTCTTATTTAATAGAAGTCATTTTTTAATGCATCTTTGTTATTGATAACTTTGACTCTTTGTTAATATTATAAATCTATGGTTTCATTTTGTTATGCTCATAAATCCAGATCAGAAACAAAATACACAGACAAAAGGAAAGTAGTGACAAATCATGTAGCCAATAACCTCAGTCCCATGATGAAATCACTGGATGCATATCCCATAAAATGATTGCAAATTCTAAAATAAAACTTGAAACTACACCAAAAATGTGTACCACCAGCAACAAGGTGACCTATAAGAGACTGGATGAATCTCTGTTCTCAACTCCTAAATTGTGCACATTTGTTTAGCCACCTAATCATCGAAAACATTTTGGTTTTCGTTAGTAGAAAAATTTTTATGTCCTTTTTCAAGTTTTTTCAGAGCATTTGGGGAAGTTAAATCAGTGTTCCATAGAGTTTCTTCCTGCATCTTGGCAATATATTCTCTTTCCAATGCAATACCTTCTCAAAAAAACTTAGCACTTCATACTTCCATATGTTAGAGAAACATTTCATGTTATGATATTAAAAAATTAAAATAAATTTTGCATCCAACATGCTAAAGAAAAATATTGGATTACCTTCACATTCATAACTGGCCATTAACAATGAAAACTTGTGAATTCAAATTCATTTTATCTGATAATGGTTTGAGGTTGTTCACGAATCACAACCATACCAAAGCTTGCTCCAAAGAGGAAATTGAAGTTAGTAACCTTTCATATTGAACCACTACTGGAAATGGACATGAAATGCAGCTTCCTATAGTTCTTTCAATCTCAATTGACAAGCCATAACAATCCTTTGTATTATATTCAAGTTCTTTACTTATTAACCAATGTTCAATCATTAATTAGTTTTATCATTCAATTGGCCACAAAACACTAGATCAATGAACCTAAATTCCTCCATCCATGGAAGAAACTGAATCAGCTGAGTTGACCAGATATCATAGGAACCATAGTGTACCATGTGAAACTAGCAATGTGAAGAATGTCGAAATTCACACTTTAACAAGAATATGAATTTCCACCATGAAAAGATTGTATTCAATAGGTAGTTGAATAACTCCACAAACATGAAAAGGGAGAGTGTGTAATACATCTTAAACTAGTTGACGATGAAATACTCACTCCTTCTGGACATTGTATGTGCTAGGAGTGTCTTCTCACAAGTTGCCGCAAAACTATGAGTGGGTCTTGTCAAATATGCAAGTAAACTTCTGATTTATAACTTGCACTATATCCACATTCCATAGACACATTGTTGGATGCTTGGTTTTAGAAGGGGTTGTATTATAGAAGAATGGATTTAATTGGTTTTAATTTATTTTTGTTTGCACATCTTGTATTTAGTTACATGAAAAAATTACCAAGGAATGATTTTTTCATTACTCTAATAGAAATATGGTTTCAAACATATATTGAATATAATTGAATTGGAATTTAAAATCATTTTCTTCAACCAATGGGGAACTTTTCTATGATTATTGCAAATACCCATGTCTTCAATCAATGGACAACCTTTTTTAAGATTGTTGAAAATACCCATTTGAAGACACTGCGATTTGGTTCTTGTAGTTCATTTAACTCCAAATTTCTATGAAAATTAATAAAGATCAAGGAATCCATTAACAATAAGTTATTATTGTTGTTACAAAATATTATCACATGCAAGTGGAGGAATTGTGAGAGAGGATTTGAGGGATTGTTTTTCACTGCTTATCGACAAGCGATTAGAGGAATTACTGTAGAGGTTGGTGTAGGTGCAACCACATCCAAGCCAAAGGGATCACTATAGAGGTTGATACAAGTGCAAACCCATCCTCAAGCTATTAGAGGAATTACTATAAAGGTTGTTAGATAATCCAAAATACAAATATCATAGTTTAATAAGTTAGAATAAAATGATTATTAATTTAGGATATTAAATTAATAATCTAGAACATTTGATTAATAAATGGAGACATTTAGAAATAGATTATTGTTGTAAAAGATATGACTCTAGAAAGGTGTTGTATCTTAGGCTCTAAAATAGGAGTATAGTTAGAAGATTGTTAAGATAACATTTATTGTAAATGGACACTTGTTTATTTAATAAGTGATCCATATATAGAGTTTGTTAGGACATTTAGCTTACATATAGTTCATTGCAAGAGTGTTGGTACAGGTTCAACTCCATCCTCAATCTACTATAAATTATTATGTTGTTGTTGTTTTGCATGTGACTTTAGAAGGAGATTCTTATGTTGAGTATAGAAAAATTCCAAATTTTATGGCTCTAAATTTGTTGATTTCTGAATAGCACCTGAGAAAACGCATTATGTCTTAATATAATAATTATGGATACACTTAAGTGATAATTGAGTCTGAATCACATTCATATCATGTTCTTCATTAATAAATTATTTCTCCACATTGTCATTTAGAAAATTCTCTTTAGTCCTGCATAGCTAGCCAATTAAAACTTAATCAACTCTGAATTGATATTGGGTTCCTTGCATTTAATCTCCTTTCTATGCACTTATTTTACATTTGATGCGGATATAATGGTCTAGTTTCTTTCCTATAATCATGAAGCTTATATACAATGATGTACTCTTTATTCATTTGCTTTATTTTTCCCTACTCTACACCTACTAGCTTAATTGCCTACCAACCAATCATGATTGATCAAAACAGAGGCTTTAATGAAATTCCATCCTTGGCACTAATTTTTTCTCATTTGAATATCAATTGTTGGTGTTTTTTCTACATTATGAATGGATTTTCATTGTTGTCATGTAAACAAATTGACATCATGTAAACTCCATAAAAAATGGAAATACAATATTTTTGCAAGTTCTATACTGTGAATTGACATTGGAAACTCAATTTTTTTTACATAATTCAGTCTTTATATTGAACAACATGATGGTTTATAATATTGTTTGGTTTGAATTATCTATTCTATATGGTTGAACACTATCTACTACTTTTCTTCTCAGTCATATGCTATAGAAACTATGAAGTGTTGAATTTGAAGCCGGCAAAGTTGAAGGATACACAACAAACTAGGTGTGCACTCCCGAAACTAAATTTATCTTTTCTACTACTTGCATATTATCCGAACATAACTAAGAAAGAACTTGAAAATCATAAATTAAAATATGGAAGAAGTAATAGATGTTGAATGCTATCAATTGAATGCACACTACACTGTATGTGACAACATCGACCATGTATTGCGTAACAATGACCTTTTTAGATTAGATGCATTTTCATATACTACAGGAGATTGCCTCTTTGATGCATTTCAAGTTTTCTTGCACTTCCGTTTTTCCTCAATTGAGTTTTGAAACTGACTGATAGATCACTTCTTGACTTGTTTACACAATGGCAATGTTGAGGCATTAGATTCATATCAATACGAATTGGCATCTGATTTTCTTTTTAAGTTGCATGGGATTCATGATGTCGATAGGTATCTTTCAAAGATGTGATTATCTGCATATGAAATCCTACCTCCACCTGAGAGAGGACTATGGGGAGATACATTTTTTGTATGGTGGCTATCCAAGAGGCTAAATATATCAATTAGAATTTTTTCATTAACAAGAAAAAGAAGATATCTTTTATTCAACAAAACCGCATCTAGAGATCCATTTTGCATCTTGTTCCATGATGCCAATCCTATTAGTGGTCATTATGAACCATTGCTCTATAAATTTTTTATCTTTATGCAGTCTTGGAGGATCTAATATTTACTTGTCCCTCATCTGTAAATACCTTCAATTCCATTGGAAATGAATTATGCATAATATGCACTCTCATGGATTAGACATAGCAATAACTAGTACATATAATTTTGGAGATAGTTTGTTCAATGCAATTTTCTATTTTGTAGCAACAAATTTTGATGTCCACTCCTTGCACCTTTACATTGTGCAATCCGTCAGATGCAATGTGATTATAAGTGGCAATAAAAAGGAATTTGACTACCTGGATCAACACCTTCCAACTGATCTCATACAAAGTATGTCAACACTTGGAAGTTTGGAACAATATCTTATAAACATGGTAATGCCATATGAGAAAGCAAATATAGAAGGTGTCTCATTTTGTTTACAGTGGATATCTATCATATTTAGATTAAATATCCAGGTATGTCCATCCCTTGTAGATGGTATTGTCAATTTCTACTGTATTGATTCAAACTATGATAACACAATCAACGTCATATCATTCAAAACATATATGCCACACATCCACTATCAACCTTTGGTAAGAAATTTTTCCAACACAAGATTCATTGCGCATGGAAATAAAACCACATCAATCCTACATAAGAGACACATTCTATCTAGTCGCAATGAAACTCATCTCAATTTTCATCATGTCATAGAGAGCTCAAGCAAAAAACTTAGACTAACTTATCACAACTTGAAAAAGTGACATAGATTTATGAGCGGAGAGAAATGAAACAAAAAACTATAATATTAACACATAGACATAGTGAATAATAACAGAGATACAATAAAACTTGACTTCTATTATATAAGAAATATGCTGAAACTGTAAAATGTAGATTGAAACAAGCTTGTTAGAATGGTGGTGGATTATCTCTGAGAATAGATGTGACGACTACGCTCATTTGCAAGAAGATTGTTACCATGAGGATCCAAAGGCCTTTTTACATAAAACATGAATGCCAAAACCCTAGACATCCAAAAACCTAACTCTAGGAGATGAAGCACCAAAATTGATGTGGGCCCCATTGGGGTAAGTTGGTACATCAACTTCCCGGGGTCGAAACTTTTGCATACAATCTTTGTTTTAGGTGCACGGTAGCCCGTTGGAAAGGTATATCCAAGGAATACACATTATGTTGTCACACTCTAAGTTTATGCTTAGTGTGAGTGTGGTGGGACCAAAAAACGTGGTTTAGGGCCTCAAAACGGCCCTAGAAGTTTAGGACCCAAAAAGCTAGAAAAAACTACCAAGATGAAAACCGAAACCACCAAGATGAAATATGTATGTGAGCTAGTTGGAATAGGTGGGTGGCCAAAGATATCCACCTAGATATTACTCCCCCATTAGGAAGCAATGGTATCCATTGCATTGAGTTCCCCCATCAGATGGGGAAATTTCTGTTTAATTTGGCCCCGAGTGAGCCACTTGCCTTAGTGCAAGAGATGCCCGACTTTGACAACACGATAAAGATGAAAATTTTGTTGGAAAGTACCCTTGACCTGTGTGTCCATGATCTGATCAGTGGATTCCTATTCCATGCAGTCAGGGTGGTTGTGTATTGATGTCAACTATTCTTATACCTTTGAGGTGTCCAATAATGGTGTAAAGTATGGCTGAAGGAGGTCCACATTAAACACTGGGTGCAAGCCAAGGAAGGGGGGAATATTGAACTCAAAATAATTTTCACCAAAATATTTGGTGATGGTATAAGGTCCATAGTGGAGTGGATGAAGCTTCTGATGGGGTCCTGAAAGGCGTTCTTTCTGTAAGTGCAACCAAACTTATCTCCCACCTGAAACTTGTGTGGAACTCAATGTTGATCATGGTGTTGCTTGTACTTAGCATTGGACTTCTGAAAAATATACTGAACTTGTTGGCAGATATGTTGGATTTGTTCAATGAACCAGGTGCCTTTGTCGAATTCAATTTGTGCATGGGATGTTTCTTCCTATGTGGGCGCAAGGGGTAGTGCAACATCCATGGGACCCAATGGTTGAAATCCCAACCCCACTTGAAATGGGTTGTGGCTAGTTGAGATATGTATGGATTTGTTGTAACTGTGTTGAACATAGGGAAGAGTCTCATTCCATGTGCGTGGATTATTGGAATTGTACATTCACAAAATATGCACGATCATCCTGTTGACGACCTCGGTTTGACCATTCGTTTGGGAGTGGAAGGTTGTGGATTTGGTGAGCTTGGTGTATAGCCATAACCATAGGCTCGACCAGAATGTGTTGATGAATCGGTTGTCCCAATCAAAGATGATGGTTTGTGGTATCCTAAAATGTACCCACACTCATTCGAAGAATATCTTGGGAGTGGCCTCTGTTGTGATGCTCTTCTTGCAGGAGACCAGAATCGCCATCTTGGAAAATCGATCAACAACCATGAAAACACAGTCATTTCTCTGCTTGGTTGAAGGAAGGCCCAGCATGTAGTCCATTAAAATGGATTCCCAGGGCTTGTCAGGAGTAGGAAGAGGGGTGTACATGCCTTATTTCTTAATTTCCGGTTTGGCAATGGCGTAGGCTGTGCAGGAATTCATATACTTTCTAAAATCATATTAGAGTTTCAACCAATAGAAATGTTGTTGCAACACTGCCACTGTATTCTCTACGCTGAAGTTCCCTACCACCTGATTGTAGTGAGCTTCCCACATTATCTTTTCTCACTCGCTTGATGGAACACATAGATGGCCCAGATGACACAACAACCCATCCTATAGATGAAAATCAGTGACAAATATGTTTGTGCCCAACATCTGGTAGGTAGTGACAAAGTCAAAATATCGCTCATAGAGTTAGGGGGATCCATAGGTCTCATATCCGCAAGAGTGTAGAACCGTGGTTAGTGTGGCAACTAGAGGTCGACTGAGGAAGCCAACGATGCAACTAGTGCTTCACGTCTTATACTTTATGTTGAGATGGAACTGCTGCAAGTATGTGGACCACTTATGATGATGGCCATTCTGCAATTTTCCTTGTGTCTGCATGAACTACAGAGGATTATGATCATTGCGGATGACTGCCTCCTTCCCTACAATGCAATGTCTCCACTGGTGGTAGGCTTGTTCAATGGAGTACATTTATTTTTCATAAGTGGGTTACTTACGGATAATATCTGATAGTGTCTCACTATGATAGGCCACAGGATTTCCATGTTGAGTGAGAACTGTGCCCACATCATAGTATGAAACATATTTCTCAATCTCAAATGAATGTTTTAGGTCAGTTAATGAGAGCACCAAGGCTGAGCACAAGCACTACATTAAATCATTGAAAACTTTCTGTTGAGACTGAACCCATGTGAATTTTAGCTTTCCACCACCCTGGTCACTTAGCTAAGGGCCCATGAAATGTGGGAGAATCCCAACATGAACCTGTGATACAAATTGGCAAGGCATAAGAAGATCTGGAGCTAAGTGAGTGTGGTCAGGGATGGCTAGTCATGGATGACCCAGATTTTGGATGGATCTACATGCACCCCAAGCTCATCAACAATGTATCCTAGGTACTATACCTTGTTCATGTCGAAGGAGCATATTTCCAAATTTCCATATATATTGTGTTGCCACAGAGTGTGCAGAACCTGATGATTGTGTTGCAAGTGTTCTGCCCAATTTTTGTTGAAGATGAGAATGTCATCCAAATACACTACCACAAAATAATTGGTGAAGGGTCACAATATATCATCCATCATCCTCATGAAATTTGTTGGGGAATTTGTTGGAAAATTACCACAATTTTCAACACCTGGCCAAATAAGATGTAACACACCACTACCAGACGTAAGTACACTTTCATAAATTGAAGAGAGACTTGTGTCTTGTTGACGGGCGAAATTGACCGCTCGTCGACTAGAAGAGTGAATCCGGTCCGGGGTTGTCTAATTAACCCAAACCGTTTGGATTAATTCACTCTGATGGGTTTAATGGCTCCGTTGGCCAACCTAAAGTCCTAAAGAAAGCGAAAAATAACTAAAAGAAATACAATAACTTACTAAATAATAATCACTAGAAAATATATGTACATCTATATATATATAGTTTATCTAAATAATATTTATATAATAGTTCTATTTATCATATATACAATATGTATAAATCGCGAGTTTTAATTTGAACTCATAAAAATCGAATGTAAAGTGGTTCTTTTAATGACAGTAATAAAGAAAACGAAAATACTATTTGTTTTTGGTTTTTTTTCTTGTTTGTATGCATTCATAAAATCAAATATTAAACTACTTAATTAAATAGAAAGATATAGATAGTGAAAATTATACTATATATAAAAAAAATTATAATAAGAAAGAAAATGAAATAAAAGAACAGACTAACCTATTAGTGCATCCAACGTTTGTACAATAGAGAATATCCAACCACCTTATCCGAGAAGTAAACCTGCAACGAATCTTAAGATTGCTCCGAATAAATGCGAAACAATATGTTGGAAACCGAGTTTTGATAACATAACGTATAATGGAGACAGTCACAGTGATCTTATGATTTACATGTAACTAGAGTGAGATAAATCTTCTTGTAAGAACTTGTATTTAAACATTCAACAGAAAATTAGAGATAAATCTCATAATTTGAATTGAATCGATGATCACCCTATATTGTATCTGAAACATGACATATGGACAACATGTAAAAAATGAATT
>ML779235.1:0-21887 GCA_009831015.1 Picea engelmannii | reverse complement strand
TGTTGGGGAATTTGTTGGAAAATTACCACAATTTTCAACACCTGGCCAAATAAGATGTAACACACCACTACCAGACGTAAGTACACTTTCATAAATTGAAGAGAGACTTGTGTCTTGTTGACGGGCGAAATTGACCGCTCGTCAACTAGAAGAGTGAATCCGGTCCAGGGTTGTCTAATTAACCCAAACCGTTTGAATTAATTCACTCTGATGGGTTTAATGGCTCCGTTGGCCAACCTAAAGTCCTAAAGAAAGCGAAAAATAACTAAAAGAAATACAACAACTTACTAAATAATAATCACTAGAAAATATATGTACATCTATATATATATATATATATATATATATATATATATATATATATATAGTTTATCTAAATAATATTTATATAATAGTTCTATTTATCATATATACAATATGTATAAATCGCGAGTTTTAATCTGAACTCATAAAAATCGAATGTAAAGTGGTTCTTTTAATGACAGTAATAAAGAAAACGAAAATACTATTTGTTTTTGGGTTTTTTTCTTGTTTGTATGCATTCATAAAATCAAATATTAAACTACTTAATTAAACAGAAAGATATAGATAGTGAAAATTATACTATATATAAATAAATTTATAATAAGCAAGCAAATGAAATAAAAGAACAGACTAACCTATTAGTGCATCCAACGTCTGTACAATAGAGAATATCCAACCACCTTATCCGAGAAGTAAACCTGCAACGAATCTTAATATTGCTTTGAATAAATGCGACACAATATGATGGAAACTGAGTTTTGATAACATAACGTATAATGGAGACAGTCACAGTGATCTTATGATTTACAAGTAACTACAGTGAGATAAATCTTCTTGTAAGAACTTGTATTTAAACATTCAATAGAAAATTAGAGATAAATCTCATAATTTGAATTGAATCGATGATCACCCTATATTGTATCTGAAACATGACATATGGACAGCATGTAAAAAATGAATTATCTCAACGCATAATAAATCATGAAGACAAAATTCATCACCATCTATTATCACATCGAAATAAACAAAACTTAAACTAAAACATCATACACAAAAGCTAAAGTTGTAATATGCATTATGTTCCATTCAAGTCTGTGTGTAATTGTTTGTACTTAAGCCCCAGGCCAAGATGCCTCTGTTTACAAAATGATAGGTTTCTAAAGGCCTCAAGAAAGATAATTGTTTCAGTTCCTGAGATCAAATATTTACTTCAAAAATAAAGGGGGATGCAACCACCCTGATTCTACTAAATCTTCCAAAACTAATAACGGTTAATTTATGTTCATACAAAATGCATGACTGTAAGGTCTCAAGGATGCCTCAGATATGGGTTGTTGAATATCCTAAAAGAAAAGGAAAATAGGAATATTTTAGATACATTTTCAACCACTACTTTACACAATTCGAATTAACATAACTGGCTACAAAATCTTGTGATTCTGTAGCTAGTTATTATAGTAAATGAAATCCAAATAAAACAACCTAATTTTAACAATATAATCCTATTTTAAAATAAAGAATCATACCTCCAACTAATGAAATCAAATCATATCAGGTAACCTTGGAATTCACAATGGCCGTTGCAGCCTCCACGTTTTTAAATGCTACGTTGCTTGTTGTCTTTATACGCTTTTCTTTGCCTTGAATAACAGATTCGAGTCTCCGGTTTTCGCTCGTTAAAACATCAATCTGATCCTTTAAAGCCTTAACCCGTGACTATAGGATAGGGATATCAGTATAATATCTATCAATCCATGATAGACAGACTTCACAATTTGACTGTGCAATGGTTGTATGGGAAAGAACTTGGTTGTGAACCGAAGCACTCTCCAAACCGACAGTGGATTCATTAATTAATTTGACACCAAGAAACTTTGGATTATTTTTAAGACAGGGAGGTAAATTGTCAACAAAATTGTAGGGCCGATCAAGATGTGGCTCGAATGACTGAAAGTCTTCTGCAGCGAGGAACCTCTAGATTTTAGAGTCTGAGCTTTCGTGAACTTCGATCATACTAATTGAACTCGGATGAGAACTCGACTTGTTACGAAGTCTCCTAGAAATTAGCCTGCCATCTCTTTTGTTTTTAAAATTGATATCAATATTTCCCTTAGATCTCTTTCCTGTAGGTTTCGTTACATTTTTAACACAGTCGTTTGGATGTGTAATCTGCTAACATACCTTTTCAATGACCTTTGGATCGATCAAGGGTTCATTGTTAGGGGGAGAGACACAGGTCTGGGGAGGTGAGAGGTATGTCGTCGGGTGGACAAGGGTTTCCTCAACTACGAGTTTATCTACCTCCCCCATATCAGGGTTACCATAGCCATTTTGGGTTAGGAATGAATCCTAGCTGTCACTCTGTGACTCTAATTGATATATGAGCAGGATTTTAACTAGGCCATGATGAAAAAGGCTAAAGTCTGACCATTGTTTCTTGTATCTTTTACCCATTTTATAAAGACTCCTCAGTTAGTAATACAGTATATTCAAAGGGAAACCCATAAAAATCATAAGCAGACGCAAATGGAACAAAAATACAAGCCTGAAACGTCCCTCACAGGTAACAAATTGCTTAACCACAGCGAGCAAATCGTACCACCGAGTTTTTAGGAAGGAAATGGGCATACCTTTATCACAACTTGTTATTTTCTGAGATGTAAACAACAGGGTCCAAGGAACTTCTTCCACTTTTGCATTTTTAAACCACCATTGACCACTTGTTGGTAACCTTGTGGCTTGACTCAAGAACTCCTCGGTAACCTCCAGTTGCACATCACCAACTTTGTCTCTACAACCATCAAAGGAGAATGCGAATTCTTGGGCAACCTGTAAATTGAAACCCTAAAACTTCCTAATGAAAACGGGCCAGCCACTTCTCTCCAAATCTCCTCTGGCATCGTCGTATAAGAGAAGAGTTTGAAGGCCATTTGGTTCAACTCTCACAACAGGAGCCATGATGGATGATAGGGTAACGAATCAGACACAGCACATAGAAAGGGTTTGCAAAGACAGTCCAGAGCCATAACCCGAGCCCGTGACATTCCAACAATGAATGGTGTATGATCATAAATTCATAACGATTAGATGGGTGATTATTGAAACGCATGCGAAGAGGGTTGGAAAATCCCAAGGGAAGTCTCGGGAATGATGTTTGCCTGCACATCATAACGCCACCTTTGCATCTAGTACGAGTCTAGGACCAAAACATTAAAATAAACAATGAGTGTGCGCGTTGTGGGTTCTATCACAAGGTTTGGGTGAGTCGAAAATCCATGACTTAGAAAAAGAAATATAAAGCCAAGAGCCAAACAAAACATACCAAAAATCAAAATGTGGGGGTCCTTTGATTATTGTAACCATCAATCTCTAAGCATGTTTGATGTTGAAAGGATCGAAACAAAGAGAATTACTCTTCATGGCAAGGAACCAACTTCATTAATAAACTGTATGAACAACTTGCTTTGGACGACATTTTAGAACAGAAAGGTAACACAGTCGCAAATTATTCATGCTCCCAGTCATGAACAAATCATGAAAGATAATAATAGGAAAAAGTGACAACTTACAACTATTGTTTCGAAAAATGCGTCATGAAGAGTAATAAAAACAAATGACTCCGGTTAGGAAGCTATGTAGATCAATTTATTGATATAAAAGGTCAAAAACATGTTAAGCTACCAACAATGGCGACATGTTGGGAGAAGCAGTTATCTCTGCAATACGAACTAGTTCAGGTTAGAGAATTTTGAAAAACTTCAAATCGAAGAACAACTGCAAGATTATTTGAACATCTTTTAAAAAGAACCAGACGCAACCCAGTTTCAGATACCTTTCGTTTAAAAGAATGAAAACTGGTGACAAACTTAACAAAAGAAAGCCACGATGTTAAGTTAAAATCTCCAATACTATTGACAGGGCCACTGCTGCCAGTAGGCGTCCATAGCCTCGATAGGGATGTCAATTAACCCACTCTGACATCTGTATCCTACCCAAGAAATTTCAAATGAGAACGAAGGATGCTTATGGCCAACACAAAGTTTATACCTAAGAATTTTCTTTTACCTGACATTGCTTCACTGCCAATAGGAATGTTTAGTACCCCGACGAAGTTATATTGGAATCATGCATGTATTTACCCACTGCCAGCAAACATGTTCAGTGTCCCGGTGGGTTTACAAACACTTCCCACGGCTCTCTGAGAGTTTATTCACATTCTAATATAGTTTTAAAGATATTCAATAGAGCGGGGTGATGCTGAAAATTCCAGTTTTTTAACTCAACTTAATATTTCCACAGGCCTTTAGATTTTTTTAGCAAACCTTCATCAAGATCTAAAAAATAGTTCATTGATAGAACTAATTTTCAAGGATAGGGAGACATCATTGAGTTTCTCTCTTAAAGAGCAGGGACAGCGTAAAGAGACTTTTCAAAGATATTCGTGAATTCTTTCAAGTGCAGATTGAAACCAAGGAATCAACTTTCAGACAAATGACACCTTTAACCAGCCTACAATTTCAGAGAAGGACAACAATAGATGTTTTGATAGCCTTTGACAACCATTTTCGAGATGAAGCATTATGTTTCTCTTTGTCTGAGCTAGACTGTAATACAGGGAAGTTTGAATCAAAAGGATTGATGTACTAAAATGAAAACAAAACAAAACAACAAAGAAAAATTGGAGAGAAAAGAAATCCAAACAGAAAAATATGTACAGAAGGTGTATCAGAGAGTCGTCAGGTAAAATACCTTTTGAGAGCTTGGCCATTCACCGGAAAGGTGTCTGGCTGTCCCTCTAAATTCTGGAGGTGGAAAGAATTGGGCCCTAGTTTTTCAGCAATTAAGAATGGTCCCAACCACAGGTTTTGAAACTTAGTATGCTCTCATTTCCCCTCATGAGGTTTGTCCCATTTAAGGACAAGATCACCTACCTCAATATTTCTATCTGAGGTAGAATTGGAATCAAACCAGTTTTTGACAATGAGTTGATTTGGATCCAATTTTTGTTTTGCTTGAGCCCTCACTTCTTCTAACTTCAGCAAAGCGTTAATCTGACTTTCCAAAGGAGGACAGTCTTCTTCTTGCACCTTCTGTGATAACTGCAGAGATGGAAGAAGGACATGCGGTGGAAGAATCGCTTCCCTGCCGTAAACAAGAAAAAAGGGGGAATTACCAAAAGCATTTTTAGGAGTTACCCTATCAGCCCAGATTACATTAAATAGTTCATTATGCCAGTTTTTGTGGTTTTCGGAGACCGTCCTCTTGATGATTTTGATCAGGTTTTTATTAGTTGATTCTGCCAAACCATTGCCTTGGGGGTAATAATTGGTAGAGTATTTTAATTTTATTCATTTTTCTAAAGCAAAATCACTCATTTCGAGAGATGAAAAATAGGAAGCATTATCAAATACTAGGCATTCAGGAATACCGAAACGAGTGATAATATTTGAATTCAGGAAGGATATTACCTGGATGGTGTTTACAACTTTTAATGGCGCAGCCTCGGACCATCTAGTGAAATAATATGTGGTTGTTATGATGTATTTATGTTGCTGCAAGGATGTAGGGTTAATTGGGCCTATAATATCAAGGCCCCATTGTTGAAAAGGTGAGTCTACCGAAACTGGTTGCAGCGGAAATGCTGACTTTTGTACTCGTCCAGATGCCTTTTGATAGATTACACATTTGCGGCATAAGGCATGGGCGTCCTTGAAAAGAGTAGGCCAGTAATAACTCGCTCTTAATACTTTGTGGGCAGTGGTGTCTCCACCGAAATGCCCACCAGCTTCCCCTGCATGTAATTCCAATACGACTTTTTCTTCTTCATCTTTTTATAGACATCGCATAAGTATTCCATCAAAATTTTGGCGAAACAAAATACCGTTTACCAGTTGAAAAGAAGCAGATTTTAATCTCAGTGATCTCCTCTTTTTTGGATCAAGGTGACGGGGAGCTGATCTGTGTATAAGATAAAACTTGATGTCGTCATACCAAGGACTAGTAAGGTTTTGTGCACAATAGATTTGATTTTGATTGTGCTGATCTTGAATTAACATATCAGTTTCATTTTGTTGTCCCATAGCTGAATCAGCAACCAATTTACATAAACCTTGGCCTCTAACAATTTGTGTTGGGGTAATTTCTATGTCGTATTCTTGTAAGGATGTGACCCATTTTGCCCTTTTTTCACCCAGTTCTTTCTGCACTAACAAATTTCTAACAGCAGGGTAAGGGACAATGATTTTCGTCCTAGATTTCAATAGATAAGATCGAAAGTGTTTTACCGCTTTAAAAACAGCATAAGCCTGCTGATATACTGTTGGGTAATTAAGTTATTCTCCCTTAAAGGCTGAGCTCATAAAGGCAATTGGGACTTCGTTGTTTTCAGCATTCTTTTGGGTTATGATAGTAGCATAAGACCAATCAGAGGCAAATGTGTAGAGAGTGAAGTCTCGTGAAAAACCAGGGCTCATTAGAGAAGGAGCGTCTACTATAGCCTTTTTTATTAAGTCAAAAGCCTGACTTTATAAATGTCCCTAATGGTATTGTACATCCTTTTTTATTAAATTTTGTAATGGTCTGACCATTTCTGAAATGTTGGGGATGAACCTCCTAACAAAGTTTATCTGACCTAAGAAAGATTTCATGGACTTTTTGGAAGAGGGAGGGGGAAGTTTTGAAATGACTTGGGTCCTTTCAGGGTCAATAATCATCCCTTCATTTGATACAATGAATCCGAGGAGTTTACCTTGTTCTACTGCAAAGACAGATTTTTTAGGATTTAAAGAAATACCGTACTTACGACATCGTTGTAGAACAGATCTTAGATGAGCTAGATGATCTTATTTATTCTTTGAGAAGACAGTGACATCATCTAGATAAACTACTATAGATTGATTGATTAAGACGCAGAAAGCGATATCCATCGCTCTCTGAAAGGCGGCACCGACATTTATGAGCCCAAAGGGCATCTTCCTATAAGCGTAGGTACCCCATGGAGTACGGAAAATGGTTTTGAGTTGGTCTGGGGGAGACATAAGGACTTGGTTATACCCTGAAAAACCATCCAACAATGATAATCTTTCAGAACCAGATACTTGTTGAAGGATATGTTCCATGGAAGGAACAAGGTAGTTGTCTTTATCAGACGCTCGGTTTAAATTTTGGAAATCGACACATAGTCAGATTTCACCACTCTTCTTCCTTACAAGGACAAGATTAGAGACCCACTGTGTATATCTTACTGGGAAGATTATTTTAGCATTTAAGAGTTTGTTTAATTCTTTCTTGACTGTTGGTTCAAGTTTTTGGTGCATCTTTCTTAACTTTTGTTGAAAAGGTTGGGTCTGGGGTTTCATGGGAATAATGTGTTGTATGATGTTAGGATCAAAAGTCTTTAGGTCATCGTATGTCCAAGAAAAGACATCTTTAAATTCATTAAACAACTTAATAAATGCTATCTTTTCTCTCTCAGAACATCCCAACCCCAAATTGATGCACTGTGGGTTATCTTTAGTTCCTAAATTTACTTTTTCATGTGTCAAGGAAGAACTATTCGTTTTACAATTCATTGATTTTATGAATTTATCGTGAAGATCATAAAAAAATTCTAATCTAACCACAGATTTTGGGATAGAGTTTACCATATCCGATGTAGACTCCGGGGATCTTGGATCTGGTATTACCATAAAATCGTGAAGGTTTTCGTCATGGGTACCTTCATCGATAACTGCGCCTTGGAAAGTCTCTTCCATGTGCAGAAAATTGATGATCTGTTGATCGTCATCGAAGACTCTCCAATTTGTGATGTTGTCCGGGATGGATGGTCTGAACAACAACTCAACGGAAAATGCATTCGGAGATAGGCCTTCTGTAGGAAAATTTTTTGAGGCGACATTAGCTAACAAATCAGCCTCAGAATTATTCAATCTTGGAATAGAATTAATGTTAAACATAGAAAATTTGTTCATTAAATTCCATACCTCAGTCTGATAGCTTTTCAGGTGTGGAGATAAACAGTGGATAGAATTTTTTACCTGTCTAACCACAATTTCTAAATCACCAAAGACAGACAAATTCTGGATCCTCAAATCTAGTGATTTTTTGAGACCTTGCAGGAGTGCCTCGTATTCGACCATATTGTTTGTGCATTCAAATTCTAACCGGAAAGAGATCAAAGTTTTGTTACCTGCTAGATCAATGAGCACACACCCTGCACCAGCTCCTTCCTTAGATTTAGATCCATCAAAGTAAAGAGACCAGATTTGATTTTCATCATGTGCATGTGACCACTGAGAGAAGGTTGTTGACTGTGTGCATGTCATAATTTTGGACTGTTGTTCCGGGTCAGTAATGGTAAAAGTTTCATCCATGAAATTGCCAAAAAAAGTGTCCATCCCCTGTATCTCAGGTGAATTGGCAGAAGCAGTGAATGGTTCATTAGGATCATTTAAATCGATTACCGTGAACTTAAGATAATGCTCACGATTTACCTTGATTTTGTTAGGCTTTCCATTCTTGGGCAACCACAAGTGAGACCAATCCATTGCAAAATAACCATATAGTTGTTAGGACCAATCTCTACTTAAAAACAAGCCATATATTTCAGGGATATCAACGACAATAATATCATTAACTTGATGGACTTTAGGATTAGATGATAATCTAATCAGCACATTTTTTAATTCACCTATTACTTTAACACTAGTTCGATCAAGCTGAATGATTTTCAGGCTGGAAGGTTGAACTTTGGCATTAATTTTTTGACTGACAGATCAAGGCATTACGTTTGACGATGCACTTGAATCTACCATACAGTTATGTACATTCCTATTGAAAATTTCAAAAGTCAACAAAAAGGGTGGGACATTTCTATGAGTATTAATAGCAGAAGTTTGTTGTTTTTTAGTCGCAGCCCCTGAAACTAGTTTATCTACATTTGTTACACTTTTTACAGCAAGGTCTCTTTTATCAGAAGACTCTGGCGTCGTTTTGACGGAGACCTTTTGAGGTGTTTTGGGGCTGTTTTCAACAACTTTGTTGTTGTTTGGATTGTTGTTTTTGTTGTTTTCTGCAATATTCTGCAGCATCTTTTGCAGAAGAAAAGGGAATTTTAATAATTCGTAAACATAAATGTTAGCTCTAAGTTTTTTGAGATCCTCAATCAAATCATACTCTAAACTTGGGGTTGCTGAATTCTGTTTAGTTTCAATTGATTTAGACTGTTTTTGAGGTGCATTATTTATGATTTCAGAAGAAGATTTATTTGTTGTCTTGCTCCTGGTATTGTAAGGATGCACTGTCTCGAAATTAGCTTGAAAAATGTTATCCGAAAAATGCCCGAAAATGTTGGGAGAGGATTCGTCCTCTTCCACTATCTCTTGTTCATCCACGTCTTCAGGAATCTCAGGAGGAATCAAGTTATCATGTGCCTCTAGAATCATCTGAATAGCAAACTGTAATCTTTCTAGATTTAGGCCTTCGGAATTTGAGTTAGGCCAGTTTGTGGGAAAAAGATTTCTAAAAGGGGGTTTGTAAGGCCCTTTGCTTGAAGAAGCTTCTTCAGCCAATCTTCTCAAATCTATAACCTGATTAGACAACTTTTGAACAACCTTCTGTAAGCTTTCTAGATCTGAATTATCTGATTGAGTTTTGTTTTGGGGAGGTTTAGGAAGAATTTTGATTTTATTCTTGGAGGATGAAGTAGTCTCTGCCTCGTTACAGATATTGTCTTTTAGGCTAAGAATATCTTTCTCGATTTGACTCGCCTCTTCGAAGGCTTCTAACAATGTGGCTTTCTTGGACCTTTTTACCCAAATGGCTATGTTTTGGTGTAAGGCTTTTGTGTAGTATGCGACGATAAGATTTTCGGCAGACATCGAGTCCATGGGGATTTGATTCTTTAATGTTAGGAACCTTTGATTAAAGTCTTTTATCTTTTCTTTAGGGTTCATGTTTAAACTAGAGAGTTCCATGACCAGGACTTCAGGAGGATTGTCGTCTCCGAATTTCTAAAGAAAACAGGACTTGAATCTATCCCATGACACGATGGTGTGGAGTTGTTGGGCAAAGTACCAGGTAGATGCATTGCCTTCAAAGGTATAGGGAAAAAGTCTACATACCACATCTTCGTGTTCAACACTATGGAGCCTAATGGCTAGCATGAATTTTTTGATATGATCCTCAGCAATCTGCTTGGAATCTGGGTCAAATTTAGGGAGCCATTTCTCTGGATGTTTAGGTAAAGGATGTTGGGGCCCAGGTATGGCCACTGCATCTTGATCGAGCCAAGGCCTAGCGGGATTGTTTGGATTGGTCATAAGTGTGGGTGGCGTCGAAGGTTGAGATGAGGAACTGCCTTCGTCTATTGATTCTTATCCAGAAGAAGAAGGAGATGAAGGGGGTGGTGATGGTGGAATACCAGATCCTCCTGCTGCAGGAGTGAGGATGTGATCTGGATTCGTAGGGTTTAGGGTAAGATCAGTACCTTCGAGTTGTTCCTTGATATCAGAGAAGTCTAATGGTTGGTTCAAAGGCCAACCTGGTTGTCTGATACGGGCCAAGGCACTGTGCGTTCTTATGAGGGATTGACGAACAATTTCTCATATGTTAGCCCTTGGGGGGTTTGGAGTTATTGGTTCAACGGTGATCCATGGATTGTCGTTTCATGTGGTTTCTGTTTGAGGGAAAATGTTGTCGTCAGAATGACTTCTTGTTACTATAGGTGAGCGGGTAGGTGGGGGAGCAGTCTTGCGACCTCCTCGTGCCATTAATAGTGTTTAGGCCCTCCTTATAGCACCATTTGTTGATGGGCGAAATTGACCACTCGTCAACTGGAAGAGTGAATCTGGTCCGGGGTTGTCTAATTAACCCAAGTCGTTTGGATTAATTCACTCTGACGGGTTTAATGGCTCCGTTGGCCAACCTAAAGTCCTAAAGAAAGCAAAAAATAACTAAAAGAAATACAATAACTTACTAAATAATAATCACTAGAAAATATATGTACATCTAAAAATATATTTATCTAAATAATATTTATATAATAGTTCTATTTATCATATATACAATATGTATAAATCACGAGTTTTAATCTGAACTCATAAAAATCGAATGTAAAATGGTTCTTTTAATGACAGTAATAAAGAAAACGAAAATACTATTTCTTTTTGGTTCGTTTTCTTGTTTGTATGCATTCATAAAATCAAATATTAAAGTACTTAATTAAACAGAAAGATATAGATAGTGAAAATTATACTATATATAAAAAATTCTATAATAAGCAAGCAAATGAAATAAAAGAACAGACTAACCTATTAATGCATCCAACATCTGTACAATAGAGAATATCCAGCCACCTTATCCGAGAAGTAAACCTGCAACGAATCTTAAGATTGCTCCGAATAAATGCGAAACAATATGTTGGAAACTGAGTTTTGATAACATAACGTATAATGGAGATAGTCACAGTGATCTTATGATTTACAAGTAACTAGAGTGAGATAAATCTTCTTGTAAGAACTTGTATTTAAACATTCAACAGAAAATTAGAGATAAATCGCATAATTTGAATTGAATCGATGATCACCCTATATTGTATCTGAAACATGACATATGGACAACATGTAAAAAATGAATTATCTCAACTCATAATAAATCATGAAGACAAAATCCATCACCATCTATTATCACATCGAAATAAATAAAACTTAAACTAAAACATCATACACAAAAGATAAAGTTGTAATATGCATTTTGTTCCATTCAAGTCTGCGTGTAATTGTCCATACTTCAGCCCCAGGCCAAGATGCCTCTATTTACAAAATGATAGTTTTATAAAGGCCTCAGGAAAGATAACTATTTCAGTTCCTGAGATCAAATATTTATTTCAAAAATAAAGGGGGGTGCAACCACCCTAAGTCTACTAAATCTTCCAAAACTAATAAGAGTTCATTTCTGTTCATACAAAATGCATGACTGTAAGGTCTCAAGGATGCCTCAGATATGGGTTGTTGAATATCCTGAAAGAAAAGGAAAATAGGAATATTTTAGATACATTTTAGACCACTACTTTACACAATTCGAATTAACATAACTGGCTACAGAATCTTCCGATTCTGTAGCTAGTTATTATAGTAAATGAAATCCAAATAAAACAACCTAATTTTAACAATATAATCCTATTTTAAAATAAAGAATCATACCTCCAACTAATGAAATCAAATCATATTAGGTAACCTTGGAATTCACAATGGTTGTTGCAGCCTCCACATTTTTAAATATTGCATTGCCTGTTGTCTGTATACACTTTTCTTTGCCTTGAATAACAGATTCGAGTCTTTGGTTTTCGCTCGTTAAAACATCAATTTGATCCTTTAAAGCCTTAACCGGTGACTGTAGGATAGGTATATCAGTATAATATCTATTAATCCATGATAGACAGACTTCACAATTTGACTGTGCAACGGTTGTATGGGAACAAACTTGGTTGTGAACCGGAGCACCCTCCAAACCGACAGTGGATTCATTAATTAATTTGACACCAGGAAACTCTGGATTATTTTTAAGACAGGGAGGTAAATTGTCAACAAAATTGTAGGGCCGATCAAGATGTGGCTCGAATGACTGAAAGTCTTCTGCAGCGAGGAACCTCTCAATTTCAGAGTCTGAGATTTCATGAACTTCGATCATATTGATTGAACTCGGATGAGAACTCGACTTGTTACGAATTCTCCTAGAAATTAGCTTGCCAACTCTTTTGTTTTTAAAATTGATATCAATATTTCCCTTAGATATCTTTCCTGTAGGTTTCTTTACATTTTTAACACAGTCGTTTGGATGTGTAATCTGCTGACAGGCCTTTTCAATGACCTTTGGATCAATCAAGGGTTCGTTGTTAGGGGGAGAGACACAGGTCTGGGGAGGTGAGAGGTATGTCGTCGGGTGGACAAGGGTTTCATCAACTACAATTTTATCGTCAGGTTAGGAACAAATCCCAGCTGTCATTCTGTGACTCTAATTGATGTATGAGTAGGATTTTAACTAGGCCGTGATGAAAAAGGCTAGAATCTGACCGTTGTTTCTTGTATCTTTTGCCCATTTTATAAAGACTCGTCAGTAAGTAATACAACATATTCAAAGTGAAACCCATCAAAATCATAAGCATACGCAAATGGTACAAAAATACAAGCCTGAAACATCCCTCACAGGTAACAAATTGCTTTACCACAGCGAGCAAATTGTTCCACCGAGTTTTTAGGAAGGAAATGGGCATACCTTTATCACAACTTGTTATTTTCTGAGATGTAAACAATAGGGTCCAAGGAACTTCTTCCACTTTTGCGTTTTTAAACCACCTTTGACCGCTTGCTGGTAACCCTGTGGATTGACTCAGGAACTCCTAGGTAACCTCCAGTTGGACATCACCAACTTTCTCTCTACAACTATCAAAGGCGAACGCGAATTCTTGGGCAACCTGTAAATTGAAACCCTGAAACTTCCTAATGAAAACGAGTCAGCCACTTCTCTCCAAATCTCCTCTGGCATCGTCGTATAAGAGCAGAGTTTGAAGGCCGTTTGGTTCAACTCTCACAATAGGAGCCATGATGGATGATAGGGTAACGAATCAGACACAGCACACAGAGAGGGTTTGCAAAGACAGTCCAGAGCCATAACCTGATCCCGTGACATTCCAACAGTGAATGGTGTATGATCATAAATTCATAACGATTAGATGGGTGATTATTGAAATGCATGCGAAGAGGATTGGAAAAGCCCAAGGGAAGTCTCGGGAATGATGGTTGTCTGCACATCATAATGCCACCTTTGCATCTAGTACGAGTCTAGGACCAAAACATTCAAACAAAAAATGAGTGTGCGCGTTGTGGGTTCTATCACAAGGTTTGGGTGAGTCGAAAATACATGACTTATCAAAAGAAATATAAAGCCAAGAGCCAAACAAAACCATACCAAAAATCAAAATGTGGGGGTCCTTTGATTAATGTAACCATCAATCTCTAAGCATGTTTGATGTTGAAAGGATCGAAACAAAGGGAATTACTCTTCATGGCAAGGAACCAACTTCATTAATAAACTGTATGAACAACTTTCTTTTGATGACATTTTAGAACAAAAAGTTAACACAGTCGCAAATTATTCATGCTTCGTATTCATCCTTCCAGTCATGAAAGAAGCATGAAAGAAAATAATAGGAAAAAGCGACAACTTACAACTGTTGTTTCGAAAAATGCGTCATGAAGAGTAATAAAAACAAATGACTCCGGTTAGGCAGCTATGTAGATCAATTTATTGATATAAAAAGTCAAAAACATGTTAAGCTGCCAACATGTCTCTGTGAATTTCATTTGCACAAATTAGACATTGGGGCTATAAATGATCCCATATGGGCTTAACATGATCAATTATTAGCATGCTTGTCCAACTAGATGTTGTTAAAGAAGAATTGCCACAATTCATGAACGAAACAATGATGATTGATGTAGTGCTAAAGAGGTGTCTGAAGTACAAGAATGCATACCAAACAAGTAGAGTACGTGTACACATTGTCATGAAAGAATTAAAATAATTATGTTCCAAAAACCTGTATAAGGCAAGAAACTTTTGTATAAATGAGGACTGGAACCATGTTCTTAAACAAGGTAATGACAACTCTACACAAACTGTCGAGACTACTATTCCATTTGATATAGATGATGAATCATAGAATGAGAGACCTACTGAAACATTGATACATGTATTCACAAAGTCACAATGCATTTGTGACTTGCAAGACAAGATCATTGAACTTGCACCTGTTGAAGGACAACACCCACTTGGGATTTTCAAGGACAAATTCGTAGAGAAAATGAACTTCCCAACATTGTTCCATGGAGACCCATGTGGCAATGAAATCACAAAATGATTTAGCTACCAAAAAATAGTACAATGGTAATTGCTACATTCAAGCGATGACTTCTCCTGTCACACAACAAATTTGTTTTTAAAAACAATTTGAATAATAATTGAGAAAGTGCTCTCTTGCATATGGGTGCAAATAAGAAAAGGTCAACTACGAGGAATAAATATATTGGATAGAGATGTCAAGTACAAATAAAACCTAGAGAAAATCTTGAAATATGATATTGGATACATAGATTTCAAAAACATTTGCATCTCTCCTGACTACTTGCAATAAAACAAGAAAATTGTATTTGTAATGATCTGACAATTGGGCCCTCCAAATTTTTTCATCACATTTACAGGTGAATAGCATCACTAGAATCCGTTGATGACTATGGTTTCTGCACTATATAAGAACAGGAAGAGGATAAATCAAACTGAGACATTTTAAAATGATGGCACTGGCTACCTTGTAAGAAAACACCCAATGACATGTGCTCGTTACTATAGACATAGAGTCAATTCATTGAAGAAATTTATATTTCATGAGGAAATGTTCTTTGGAAGAATAACAAACAACTATTTTGTAATTGAGTTCCAGAATAGGGGGAGTGAACATGAACATGTGCTATATTGTATAGAATATGCACCAATATATGGAAATGACAACAACTCGCAAATCAAGCAATTTCTGGAAAAATACGTAACATGTAACACAGATCATATGGATCTATAAATTTCCAAAGTGCATAGGAATTACCATACAAGAAGCTATAAAAAACTAAAGAATTCACATTGCAGATAAAACTTCCCTATGCCGCCAATGAGAACGAAAAAAATCATTGAACCAATTACTTTAGAGGACATCGCTCTCATTGAGAAATTAAAATCTTTGTTCGCATTTACAGAAAAAATATATTTTTATGACTTAATGAACTTCAAAGAATTCCTGGTGGAACTAAAGCTAACAGAAGATGAGTACATGCAAGTGATAAAATCTACACTGAAGAAACCAACAATCTTCCTAAACTGAAAACCTTCATATATTTGTAACAATGGTTTCTCCAAGGACATGTGAAATATGTGGAATGAAAATATAGACACGCAATATGTCCTCAACGCATATGTTGTAACATCATATTGTAGATCGTACATGATGAAGGTTGAAAAATCTAGGACAAATGCATTCAAGAGAATACACAGAGAACATGGAAAAAGTCAAACTGATGCTATGGAAATGATACGTACACTTGCAGATACATTAATTAATGTTCAACAAATGTCCGCTCAACAAGCAGTCCATATCATGATTTCCCTAACATTGAACTGTAGTTCAAGGAAATGTGTCTTCATAAACACATTTCCTTCTAACACGCACACATTCATGCTTAAAGACAAAATTCCCATTGAAACAAGAGCCTGATAATTCAGAGGACATGATATGTCGCTCTATTATTGATTACTACATCGAGCATCCACCTCCCATTAATCATATCTTCCTTGTAGAATTTGTATCACATTACAAAAACATGGTACACACATATCAAAAATATAAAAAAAACCATTGTAATACGCTTTGTTAAATACAACAAACACACCGACTATGAAAACTTAAATAGAGAGAAACTATTGTTGTACATTCCATTCAATCAAAGTGAAGACACATTAAAACATTACTTCCCTACATGGGAAGTTGCATATACTCTTTATGAGACTACAATACAAACCAATGAGGCTAACTTTACGTACAACATCAACCCAACATGGGGCGATTTAGAAAGTGCACTTGAAGAACTAGACAACCCTGTGAATATTGATGACACAACAATAGAGCATCAAACAACTAGAACTCGTTGTGAAGCCTATGATTTGTAAGCAGATTTTCTTTGTCATCGAGAACCTGCCATCGAAAAATGTATCAATCTCAGGTTTAAACCCATAGATCGTCCTTTCTTTATTGAAAATGAATAATATTACATATTTAGATGACGGTTGAATAGAGAGCAAAATGAAATCCTCAAGGATATTGCAATGAATAAATGATTAAACATACACACTCATGTGCACGTTTTCCTTGTAGGGGTGAAGGAATAGGCAAGACATTCACATCAAAAGAACTATTCCAAATGCTTATACGAATCTATGATTCAAACACTACGAGTGACCCTCTGAAACCAAAAGGATCGATACTTGCATATATAGGAAAAGTTGAATATAATGCAGGTGGAACAACAATCCACTTCGCATTTTTTATTCCTTTTAACAAGTTGCATTTTCTTCCACTTAGCAAAGAAATGTTAGATACCTTGTCAAAGCTT
The DNA here is from genome assembly GCA_009831015.1 of Picea engelmannii. NCBI lineage: Eukaryota > Viridiplantae > Streptophyta > Pinopsida > Pinales > Pinaceae > Picea > Picea engelmannii. The sequence goes on along the minus strand of ML779235.1, from coordinate 4,650 downwards.
TATGATGAACTACAACTTGTCAAATATTTATCATGAACTATAACTTTTCAAAGCTTTATTCTTGTTCTACCCCTCTTAACCGTCTAATTGACCAGTAGAGGGACTCACATATAGCACTTCGACGAATTCCTACTTCAAGAGAATGAAGATGTCATAACGCCAAAACTCTTGAATGATGGAGCTGTGAATTTACGTGAACCATAGATCTAGGGGAACTTCAGGATCCTTCCTGGCCATTGGATCCACGTTTTTGTCAACCTGACGTTGACCACTTCGGGAGACAGCGGGTGGTAAGAGAGTGAAACCTTTGAATGCCAAATTCATGAAGTGATTAGAGCTGTAGATCTGAGAATGTTTCAGGGTCTCCCATGACCATTAGATCTAGACCATGGTCAGTCTAGCGTGGACCACTCCGGGAGAAAGGAGGAAGTCACATAGTGGATCCCTCGAACACTGAAGTTATGAAGTAACGGAGGCCTTATATCACAGTATCTATGTGGATGCATCTCTACCGTGAGATTTAAGGGTGTCGGAAGGCTATCAATCTAGAGTGATGTGGCACGTTGATTTCACCCAGGGTGACATGGACCCACGATTGAAGCGCCACATGTCACCTTGATTTGTACTTTTCACAGACCCTATGTGCCCATTAAAATGTGACATATGTCACCCATTGTAGGGACCAAGTGTCATCTCTTCCTTTCCACGTGTCTCCCCTGGCACATATTCGCTTGGCCTAATTGTTATCACCAAAAAATCATTCGTAGCATTACAAACAATGGTTTAATAAATACATCAATTCCAACAACAATTAGTACACCTACAGCATCAAAATCCATCAAAAAAGGAATAAAACTATATACTATGTTCATAAACCAAAGTGGATAAATTCACCAAAGGAAACACGCACATTGTGCGCAAAATGTGTGGGCCACAACCCTAATTGTGCATTGTGCATAAAATGCACATGATGTGTGATTGTCTATGAGAAAACCTGGGCACTTCTCATGAAAAATGCATTTATGAATATTTTCGACCTCTCAACCACTTCCAGTGCAACCCCCAACACGATTTGACACTTAGATCTGAGAGAAATCCATCTTGGAGTCTAGTCAAGGGCTAGGAAGTGCCCTAAAAGGCCCCTTGTTCACATTATGAACCACATATATCTTTCCATGAATGGAAACTATAAATATATGCCATGAGTGTGCTATAAAAATATGAACTTCAAGTTATTGTTATGCTGGAAGAATTCTTCTTGGAGAATCCTCTTTTCTCTTTGAATTATTCATGCACTATAGCAAGGGTCATTCCACTCACCTTTTGATAGGATTGGCATTGTATTTCTTCACCATTGTTACTTGCCATTGTATGAAGAGAAGAGCTCTTTATTAGGGAACACAATATCCCTCCTAAGGAGGAAGAGGGGATTCATAAGTCCTCTCCTTTCTCTACGATGCTAGATTATCAATATATTGATCCATTGATAGATATATGATTTTCATTTTCATGGTTCTAGTTCTTGCAAGTTTTTCTAACCTTTCTTTCCTTATGTTTTTATTTGTGTTTCCTTGTTTCATGTGTATTTGGTTATCTAATCATCTCAAAACTCTCTATCTTGTTTAGCTGACTTAACTAGGCATGACAAAACCAACACAACAGATTGACGACCATACCGGGGATGTGAATCAAATACCTCCCTATTTAAGTCTTGAGAGCACTTCTTTCTAATTGTTTGGATATGCAGTGTTGGCCCTTGACCAAGTTTTGGGAGATCCTTAGTCAAGTTTGACCTATTTTGGGACTTCGACAGCCTTTCAAAGGAGGAGCGCAAGATGAAGCAGAGATCATGGGATCTCGGCCCCTTTTTGTGTCGTTTTTGGGATTTGGGACTATGTAACGGGTATGGGATGCCAGCCCATGGGTTTACCCATGTTTAGGCCTATTTTGTAAAGTATAAATAGATTCTAGGCAATGTAGTGAGTATATAGAGTTACGAATGGCTAAGTGCTAGATATATGTGATTGAAGGATTGTAAGTGCTTTGTGCATACTGTGTGAGACTTGCAGAGCTAAGTGAAATTCATTGTAAGAGGTTGTGGAAGGTTGTGTGCTTATATATACTCGGGGAAGGAGGATCTAGTGAGCTACGCATATCTCCTGTCCTATGTGGAGTAGGGTTTTGAGGCTCTATGCATGTAACCTATTGAAGAAGCTAATAAAGAAGAAGAGTTGGTGGACATAGCCCCAGGGTGGGGGTGAATCACGTATATGTTGTGCTTCTCTGTTTTGTGCGATGTCTTGATGTGTTTATGTCTTTACCTGGTAAGTTCTTGGATATAGATAGATAGATTTGTTTATGCTTTGTGCTAATGATGTATATGGATGCTAGATCTGACCTATGTGAATGTGATTAGTGCTTAAATCTACTATATCTAATATACCTCTCTATGATAAGTTCTTAGATACACCAAATCTGAATGAATGATGTGATTCTTTGTTTTATCTGCGGAGTAGATAGTGGTTAAATATTGATGAATTGTCAATGTTAAGTTCTATGTTAAGTATTACAATCACAGATATGTATCCCAGCTAAGGTTGCAGACACCTGATTCCTACAACTACCCCTGCCTCTACCATGGGTAAGACTTCATCTGCTTCGCAGGTGTTGCCGAAAGGGTCGGTAGTTAGGGTTTCGTTGGTGCGTTGTTGTAGCATTAAACCTTGGGTCTGCCCCTGTGCCAACAAATGGTTCTGTTGTTGGGATCTGAAACTGTGATTGTTGGGAACTAAGGAAGAAGAAGTGTTGTACAAAGATCCATCTTGAAATTGTGAAAGATCTGTGCGTAGATTTGTTTCCCTAGTGTGCAACATTCTACTTGACCTGTGAATCTCTGTGCCAATAAAAGAGGTAAGATCTGAAAGATTTGTGCTCTGAGAAAGGTAAAAGTGAGAATTTTTTATTAAAAAAGGTAAGATCTGCAGGCTCTGTGCTCTGATAAAGGTAAGAATAGTGAAAATTTCTAGAAGCTTTGTGCTCTGTAGAAGTAAGATAAGTGGAAATTTGTGTTTCTAAAGTATGGATCTAGGTATGTTTGATAGATTTTGTCCTAGCTCGAAAACTAGGGCACTAATATATGAAAGAAGGTTTGATATGTATAGATCTGATCAGAATAGTGAAAGATATGTTATACCTATGCATAGAAAGAATGTTTGGACTAACAAGTGGATGCAGGATCCTCGAAAGAAATGTTTGCAGATTAGCTACTATGGCCCTGGCGTGCAGTATAGAAAGAGATGAGAATCATTTAAAAGAAAGAGAGGATTAACCCTCTATTACAGTTGCAGAAAACCGAGACATCTTGCTAAGGAATGCCCTGGAAGAAGACCTAGTTGTCTTTGTTGCAAAGCTATGGACCATGAAGTATTGGATTTCCCTAGAATGATTGCTAAGATTTAAGGAATGAACATGAGACAAGAAAACCCTAAGGCAGATCCAGAAACTATGATTATGGAAGAACCCCAAAAAGAATCTGAGAAAGTATTGCTACAGATAAAAGAAACCTTGAATGACCACCGACATGTCAGCTTATCAGAGATCTTCAAAGAAAAAGAATGCCTTGAAGTAAGAATAGGAGACTTCGACATTGACTGCGTTCTAGATAAGGAAACATAGGTGAATGTCATGATATAAAGAACTTGGGAAGCTATAGGAAGGCTTGTTGTGATTCCTTCATTAGGAGGAATAGGACTATTCAAAGGAAAGTTGATAAACCTATGTGGAAAGCTCACCCAGATTTTTATGAATGCCAATGGAACTTCGACAGAGGAAGATTTTGAGATTGTTAAATTTATTGAGAACAACGCCCCATTTACCATGTTACTAGGAAAACCTTGGATTGAAAGAGATCAGGCCAGAAGGAAAGAAGAAGAAGAATTTTTAGTGCAGAAGAAGCAAGAGTTAAAAGATTTCATGACTAGAAGGATCACACACTTGATTGAAGAACAGGAGAACAAATAGAAGCTATCTAACACCAGAGACCTGGATGTTGAAGTTGCAAGAACACTAGAATACCCATAGAAGATTGAAGTACCTATTCTAGATAAAGAAGAAGTATCACCCTCGACTCTTAGGAAATAATCTCAACAACGCGAAGTAACTATGCCAAAAGAAGATAAGAATTAGAATGGAAAAAGGTATATCGAGACGAATCTCACTGGAAATAAAGCTAGAAAACTAAGTAAGAAGAGAGCTAAGATCGACAAGTTACAGAAGGTGTTACATGTTATTTTCATCATCCCTATGATCGTTAATGATGTAAACCTATCTATTGCCTTTAGAAGGGTCACAGTGGCCGGAGTTCCTGAAGAGAGAAGGAAGAAGAACTTTTCCTGAGAAAAGAAGTTGCATTTTCCTATGTAAAAACCTTATAAAGAGAAATTTCCGCAGGTTGCTATATAGGCAGGGTGCGGAAATGACAAATTTCCGCAGGTTGCTATATAGCCAAGGTGCGGACTTTCCTCAGGTTGCTATATAGCTAGGGTGCGGAAATTCCAGCATGTGGGAAAAACGTACGGTTTCTCGAAATTTCTAGAAGGAGAAGCTTCTTGGGTGAGGTGGCATCCGAACGGTTTGGATCTTACTCGCTTT
>ML779234.1:835122-853721 GCA_009831015.1 Picea engelmannii | reverse complement strand
AAGTACACACCATGTACACCAATGTTAACATGGAGAACACCTCCAATAAAGATAAGATAGATAAGTTACACAATAAATCCTTAAAGAATGGGAGAACCTCCTTGAAATACCCCAAATACATTCATACATCACAATTCACATGTATACAATAATGAAAACATGATCTCTCTATATATATCTATTCACACATTGCACATGAGGCCCTTTTATCATTAGGTTGACCCTATTACATGTACATTTACCCCCTACATATATGTTTAACTCCATATATGTCCCCTCTTAGGATCATATCATATATATTTAACCCCATCTATGCCCACCTAGGGGTCATAACATAGTACCCTCCTTCGAAATGATTTGCAGTTAAAGACTTTACATGTGATGAAACCAAGTAATATGATTTTCTTATGTTTTTGCTTTCTTCTTTCCATTGAAGATGATCCATCCATCCAAATTCAATTATTTTTTGTCTTAATACTTATGGTTGTTGCATAATTTTATTTCCTTTGATTCCATGTATTGTTGTTGTAACTTCTTCAATTTGTAGTAGTTGTTCGTCTTTGATAATAACGTGTTGAAGAGTGGTTTTTTGATGCTATGTTCCATGAATATTGATGAGTATTCCATATTCTTCCTTGATTTGTTGATATCGATCTTCTTGTTTTCCTTGAAATCTTTCTTGGTAATGAGGGTGTTGATATAGTTTCACATTTGATGGTTTTCCTTCACTCTGCACACCCATTTCATCTATATTCTTTTCATAGATAGTGGAATCTTCTATCCTCTTTGCTTGGTCTTTGATTACTCTAGCCTTGAAAATAATACCATTATATTTAGCACATGTACATCCTCTAGATGGATTTCAACTTCTTTAAGTATCTTCTGGTAACCTTCTTGAATATTACATTCTTTCTCCTTTTGAAGCTGCATTATGTCCCTATCTATCAAATTTTCACGTCTTTCTTCAATTCTAGATTGTATTTATGATTTTACCTCATCAATATTTAAGGACTCTTCAATCTACTTATAAGTTTCCTCTTCAAGTATTTTGGTAGTCTCTTCATCCAAGATCCTTGTTTTTTCTTGACTTTAATCTTGCTTCTTTGCTTATTTCAATCTTTTGACCTCATATAGTAGTTTTTTTATTGTGGTTTCTTAATCTACCTATTTCTTCATCTTTCTTTTTCAATTCTTCCTTTGACTTGTCCTTTTCCCACTTCCCTTTGCTACTCTTTCCTTGTTTTAATTTTTGAACCTCCTTAATGAGTGTTTCATTAAGGTCTCATATCTTAGATAGATCATCACCCTTCTTCTTGATCTCTTATTTTTCTTCTTATAACTCATTTTGAATTATATACATTGCCTCCATTTTTGTATCCCTAATCCATTTATCTAAGAAAAAAATTTCAAATTATTTCAATCTGTTGTTCCATCTAGTATCCTTACCAATACTCATCCACCACTTCCAAGATTCACCAAAAAAATATTTCCCTTCCGCTAAATGATTCATACTACCAACCTCAACCATTTCATAGGTTGACTTCATCTTTATCTTCATCGCCTGCAAATTTAGGTATTGTCATTGATTCTTAATTGAGGTCTAACCCAAACTCTCAACTTATAACCTCAATATATTATCAATAATGATATCCAATAGTTATGATTATTTTTACAATATAGTATTCAATGTTTTCTCTTTCCACTGGCTTTTGAATCATCTCAATTGGACATCATAATCAAAAGGTATGATAGTTTTAAGTTAGCATACCTTTTAAAACCTTGATCTAGATTTTGTCCTTATGACCAACCTTCCTTTGATGTATCTCTAAAATTTCATCCCTTCTAAGTCTGAATTTTCATCTTGTAGTACTATGATATGTCTTTTGTGCAATGCCACAGGTCTGACCAAATTTTTATGTGCCAAATGAAAGTTATGGTAATTTTCCCAAACCTTGTTGATTCTTGGACCTTTCTAGAATATAAAAATTGTATGGCATGCCAAATGTCCAATATTTAATATCTAATTCTTAAATTTCTACCTGAAATAACATTGTCTATATTCTTTCCAACAGAACTAGTGTCACTCAATTTGGAATTTCCAAGATTAAGATATGTTACTCCTACCAAGAACACCTGTTTGAGGCTATTTTGAGGACTAGTGAAAATACCTCTACTTACAATAGTCCATATATGATAAACTAAAATGATCCAAAACATGAATTTTTTTATCAAACATACGTCACAATGTATCCTTGAGGTCATGAAAATTTCACAGTCTAAAACATCACCAAAAAATAGTTATAGCAAATTTCCCAAAATGATTCGTTTGAGACTGTTACAGGGCTAGTAAAAATCCCTGACTTGCATAGGTTGTATCTCTGAAAATATAATGAAACCGAACCTGAAATTTTTACCCGACATAATTTGCTATGTCTTCTCAGTATTATAAAAAATTCATAGTCCAAAACTTTGCAGAAAACAATTATAGTGAAAATTCCAAGATGACTCGTTTGAAGCATCAAAACCCTAGGATCGATTCTCTGATACCAAATGTTATGCACCAAATTCTTAAGATATCATAAGAAACCAAACATACACACCACATGCGACAATGCTAATGTGGATAACAACTCCAATAAAAATAAGAGAGATAAATTACACAATAACTCCTTAAATAATGAGAGAACTTCCTCCAAATACCTCAAATACATTCATGCATCACAATTCACATGTCTACAATAATGAATACATGATCTCTATATATACCTATTCACACATTGCACATGAGGCCATTTTATCATTAGGATGACCCTATTATATATACATTTACCCATTACATGTAGATTTAACCCGATATATGTGCCCCTTAGGGTCATATCATATACATTTAACCCCATATATGCCCCCCTGGGGGTCATAACAAGGTCTCATTTACTGAACATGGTTTCGCTACCGCCTATCATATACTCCATCCAAACCCTTAGTAATTGTTCACGGGTTCCTACCATTTTCCTATACCCCATGATCTCATTTACTTGAAGGTAGTTTAGCTGCCACTTGCCATATACTACAACCAAATTGCTTACAACTCTTGATGGTTTCCCACCATGTACACTTGCATGTAAAACATAAAATCTCTAACATGGAAATATGTTCTTTGTCTCATTGACTAGTGCCTTTGGTTTCATTTGGATTCCAAACATTGCACAAATATTGTTCATATTTTGGCAAAACCCCAAGTGCAAGTCCATTTCTAGAGGAACACTATGGATATTGTTACAGCTATACGTTTTTTTTCTTTTTTTAGCTCGATGTAAAATTCAAATGGCTCAAGGACAAGCCCTGGATCATGTTGTGGACAAGGAAATTGATTTAAAAACAACAGTTACTCTCAAAGACATTGTGAATAAGTAGTTCGAGGCTTGTTTTTCTATCAACCCTAATCCGAAGAAAAATGGAGAACTTAGCTTGAAGATTAGAGTTTCCAGGTTTCTAATAAAATATTCATTAATCTTTGAGGAATAGTGTGGTTTCTAATAAAATATTCATTAATATTTGAGGAATACACTATTGAAAAAACTATTTTAACATGGTTCTAATTGAGAAAAATAGGCCCTCTTGCTTAAAGAAGAGAAAATCCACCAAAAAAATGAATCATATAAGTGAACAAACATGTAGCTAATTCCTTTAATCCCCTTTCGAAGTAGTTCTACCTATTAGTAAATTAAGCTACGCAACATATTAAACAATATCTCTTCAACCATTAACTTAATATTCCACCTTACCAGTTTTGTTTTGATGATACCATAATTCTACTAACTCTCACATGGTAAATTTGCAGAGGTATTAGATGACTAACTTTGAGATTAATATGGTATACTAGTCTTCAAAACGGTTTCATATATTTAATTATAAAATTAAAAACAAATAACTTCATAACTTAAGTTGTTTCCAAAGTATATATATATATATATATTATGTGATGTAATTCAAAATATTGGGTAGGGGAAACTTATCAACCATTTAGCACTTATACATGGTAAAGATTATCAATCCCTTGGAAGATTTATCAGATCATATATTAAGCAAATTTTGGTGGTGATTTTATTGTAGGCAATGAGCTCCACATGTATAATTATTAGGTGTAATTTTATCATTCCTTTCATATTTTCATATTGTATTATTCATTTGTAGTTTATGAGGTTTTGTGGGGTTAGTGGAGCTCAATACGCTTTGATGATCTTATTTGTGGCTTACCCTTGAACATGGAAGGGAGACCTTGTGAAAACTACATGTTCTCTTTGTTTGGGATATAAAAAACTTAAGATTAGATGATTTAATCCCACTTTAGATAGGTAACATTATACTATGTTAACTAAACACAACTGTGTATTCCTTCTTGTTTTATCTCTTTTGTCTCAAGTATTAGACACACAAGGAGGAGGCATGTGTGAAGAACTAACATACCTACAAGATAACATATCTCTTTACTATCATTTTAGTGGCCATTATGGGTATCATGAATAATGTATTTTTCCAAATTTGAGTTTAATTCATCCATTACATGTTTCAAACTCTCTACAAGAGATCGTATATTGTGTTCTTTGTCTACGTGTCAATCAATCAAATGCCTCAGGGCATGTTAAGTGTGATTAACAATTCTTTGGATGATTAAGACCGCTTGCCCCTCAATCATCAATCGAGATTGCTTCTTGGATTTAATACATTTAATACAATGTCTATCGTCGACATAAGTGTCGATTGTCTTGGTGAGGATCCTCTATGGCTTGTACGAAACTTTAATCCTTAAGTAGAGACTTAACTTTTCTTGTGCTATAGTCACTTTAACTTGAGTAAGTTCAAGTGGAATTAAATTTCATTTAGACAATACAGCATGGGCGATCTGAATCCAAGCAACCCTAAAAAAACAAACAATAACCCACATGCATAAAACATGGATATTCTGCACATGTACACATATTTTTCCATGAGAGGCTCAAAAAACCATGGAAAGAAGATTTATATGCATGGAGATGACCCGTTTGCTTCTTCTTGTAGTCCTAGAAGAATAAGGCAACATAGTGGTATCATCTTTCCAAATTCTCATTGCGAGGGCATGGGAAGGATTCAAAACCCCACTATAGATATCCTAAAATGAGTGAGGTTGATGGAAATGATAGTTGTAAAGTAACGATTTTTAGTGTTTTGTAAGTGTATTTTTCCCATTTTCCAATACAACCAACTATTGTTAGTTGTAAGCTTATGCATACATCCTTAACTTCTCAGACAATTATCTTTTGTTAATTCTAGGCCTCTTCCATTGTTATATATAAAAACCATTCTCTTTTATTTAGTACAACATATCTAATATATCAATTGCATTCTCTCTTGTAGAAGGTTTTTTTTGGTTTTGTAGTTTCTCCTATTTTTAGGATGTTCTTTTAAACATCTACATGGTATCAGAGCTTACCTCTGTAAACCCCTTCTCATTTTTTTCTCGAGAGATATTGTGGATCTAGTGCCAATGCCCATCTTGTTTATTGGGTACCTTTTCTCTATTACATAGGCTTATCCTTCATAGCCATTCCTGAAAAAATCTCAATTCTTGAAGAAGACTGGAATGAATCTTTCCACGAATTTCCCCTAAATATATCTATATTTTAGGTTTTTGAGGGGTCTTTAGCATCGACATTGACAACATTGTTTGGAGCTGAGTAGAACGAGTATTTCTATTGTGTTTGGTGGTCAAAAAATAGATTTGCAAAAATTGAGGGCTATCAAACTGTTTCGATCATTGTAGTTTTGTGGCTTACATTTATTCACTCACTGGAGGCAAAATCTATATTTTCTCTCTGATTAGGTTACTGAATGAAAATATCCATAACTTATTCTAGGTATCGAATGATTGAATGAGTCAATCAATTGAGGAGTCTATTTGTTGGGAATTGATCAATGAATTCAGGACTGTTTTTTGGTGTAGAACGTGTGTTGATCTTCAGTAGATCATGTGATCTGTATGTGTGGCGTGGGGATAAATATATGCACTATTAATTCCCACATTAAATTATCAACCCGGGCTCATAATCTTCGAGGTGCAAGCACAAGAAATGCAGGATTGGATCCTAGTCTAGCCTATTTCCGACAAACTATTCTTTAATGCAATAAACAAAACAAGCAAGAGGGAATGAATTCAATTGACAGGAAATAAAATAATCACCTTGGGATGAAGCCCATCACGGGGAGGCCATATCTCATGAGTTAGACCCTTAATCTGTCCTTTGGTGATTGAAGCTATGTGAAATTAAAGTGCAAGGAATCCAAAGTTACGGGAAATAAAACCAAGTGCAGGAAGTAAAGTGCATGAAATAAAAGGAGATTTGAATTACAAAAGAATTAAGTCAAAGCAAAAGCAAAACAATGCGGAAGAAAACTAGATTAAAAGGCTATCAAGACAATAAATGAAATCGAGATTTAAATTCAGAGATTGTTCCTCAAGTGAGTATACTGAACGTAAAGAAAAAAGGATCGAAAGACAATGGAGAATAAAGAACAATGAATATACACCTCATGACAAACACTTAGTTAATCACATAATGAATGAGGAAATTATGCTTATTTGTGTTCTGCTCTTAAAGAACTATGTAAATAATAATATCCTTTAAAACCGTCAAGTCTTTAAAAACAGAAAATCATGATAGAGAGAGAAAAAGAAAAATTAAAATAGACAAAGAGTGGTTTATCCCTTATGTATTTAAATGATTATTTTAAGAACATAAATATACACAAGGAAATAATGAAGTGAGATGAATTAACTCTGCAATCGGTCTCATGTGAATTCAAATCTGGTTGGACACAATGATTGCCAGAAGTTAAGTGTTTTATTGATGGGCGAGTTCATATGGAATGGAGGTGAACTATCTTTATAACCAGTCAAGAATACAAATGGTTTCAATTAACGAGCAATGTTATGATTTCAGATCCAATTGATGAATGTAAGAGAAGAAATTTGTTTTGTATTTTTTTATGAATAAAAAGAAACAATACATAATACTTAACACATATAAATGATTCTCTCCTGTTAACTATGTATAATTCTTTCTTAATAGTGTTGGAAACGAGTGAATGGAGACAACTTGTGGGCCACAATCCAACATATAATAAGAGATAATTACAATATGCTAGAACATAGGTTTGAAACTCAAAATGGAAATAAACAAGTAATGCAAAGTATGGTTGAAAGAATATAAGAATTGGGTGCACAATCAAAGGAACCATTAACTTTGAGTTTATTATTACTAATATAATGCAAGAGAATAGATTCTAAATCATAAAATTCAAAGAACAATGAGACTACAATTAAAACACACAGACTAAAACACCACACTTACAATCTAGTCTATTAAACAAAAGGAAAGAAGCAGGATGTTACCAGAATGAGGGGCCCTTCCCACACTGGTTAACCCTTCTTAAACACAATCAGATCAATCCAAGGAGATGCACAATGGATCAACAACAATCAACTTTTCATTTGGTCATGGAAATCTATTTTTACATGGCTGCCAACTCCTTAAAGATTTCTCACAAGAACAAATCTACCTACGTACAAAAAATCTTCATAATGATAATATTTACCTTTCTCAGTCCTATAAGGTTATTATTTATACATGAAATCCATGGAGGAATGGATACAACCAAATTCCCCAACTCAGATTTTGGTTAAAACCAATTTTACAATTTTTGGAATAAAATCACAAAAAATTGGGTTTTTCATCAATTTGGGCAGATTTGAGTTAGGGATCCACCCATATCTTCCAAACCAATTTGAATTTTGAAAAAGTGCCCGCTTCTTACTCAAATTTCCACCTTATAGACAAAATCCGTATCTTATAATTTTGAGCTTTGCCTTCATTTGCACGGAAATTGAGACACAAGTTGGTACCAAAATTCTTGAATTTTTATCAATTTTTTGGTTGAATTGTTCCCCCTAAGATGGAGGTCTACACGTGCGAGATGGGTGAATTTTGACTCATATGTTCTCATGTAGACATCGCTATGGAGAAAACCCATGTCCCCAAACTTTGATATTCACCCTCATCTGCTAAAACATCAAGCTGAAAGTCTTGTACCAGAATTTTGTAGGATGCTGGTACTAGATGGCTATTTTCGAGTACAGGTACTAGATGCCTGTAGAGTTTAGTATCGGATGGATTTGGAATGTTTTGATATAGGTATTAGATGACTTAGAGTGTTGGTACCAGATGACTTGGAGCATTGTCTTAAGATCCTGTCTTAATAAGATTTCCATGACAAGGTAATTAAAGGGATCAAAGCACATTAATAATTATTCTAACTATTAATAAACCATAAAAAGAAATCTAAATGTTCATTACCTCATGTGCACCAAGAAGTGGTTAAGAGAGTATAACAATGACAAAAATAGGTGGATTACTTATGCTTTCAAGGCAAAATGATCGATATATGACGCAAAAATGAGGTAACTGTAGATGTCAAAAGGGAGACCCAACATGTGGCATACCTTATCCTTCATATCCAAATTTGCCTCTAAGAATCATGCAAGTTACTCCTCTTCACAAGCAACTGAGTACAACTAACATTGGAATCATATGCTTTGATGTATTTATTTTTTCAAGACTTCAATATTTTTTTATTTAAGTGGAATTTTTTTTCAGCTATTGTAAATATTTCATTTAAAGATCTTTCGTTTGAGCCTAGGATTCCATATTTTTAGCATAATTTAGAGATTACACATCCAAATTTGTTATTATTTTTGTATTATCTATTGATAAAATGGCAGAATCAAGGATTATTGAGCTCCTAACTCCCCATAATTATGACACATGGAAACTCAAGATGCAACAATTGTTGCAATCTAAAGGGCTTTGACAAATGTTAGATGAGGCTCAACCAATGTGTTGGGTTATTTTTGTCACTTGGGTGAGAAAAAACAGGTCCCTTAACTATCTAGTTAGGCTAATAAGACAACACAATAGTGTGTTAGTTGATTAGTGGCTCAACTAAAGAGAAAACAAGAAATAACCAATAAGGAAACAAAACTAAACTAACCATGTAAAAACTCAAATGGATGCATGAAAGAGATACAAGAAATATCTACCAAATGAGACTGATATTCAAAATGATAACACCTAGGAGAAGTATGGGAACTTATGAGTCCCCTCTTCCTCCTTGGGAGGGCTCTTGAATCCCCAAAATACAAATCTTTCTCACTTCTAACAATGGATAAAAATGGAAATACAATGGTGAAGAACCGATTGTTGGACTTTTCAAGAGGAAAGAAGTGTGACACTTGTTATGAATTCTCAAAGAGTTCTAGGAGAAAAATGGCTTCTCTAAGACAAATTGAACAACATAATCATACTCAAAAATTTTCCGTTTGTATGCACACAATGGTCATGTATTTATAGGACCAATGCAAGCTTTTTTTTAGCTTGCTCATAGTGTGAATGGGATCCCTTTGAAGGTACTTCTCATCCTTTCAGTATCCCCAAGGCATTATTTTGGTTCGATCTTGTGGTATTGTCATGGTACACTTTGACCTAGAAGTGGTTGAGGCCCAACCAAATGCATTACTGCGTTGTTTCCGCATCTGTGTGGGTCCTTGTGGAGATAGTCGCATGGTCCACGCAATATGCACATTCAACACTATGTTGACTCGCGCAGATGTGCGTGAGTAAGCCTTGAGAAATTTGCGCTAAAATTCTAAGAACATTTGCATGGTTTTTCTTGTTGAACAGGTTCTATAAATGCTTGAGGTGTGTTGATTAATGTGTTGTGCTAGTATTGTCTTCAACCATATCATGTATTGTGATGAAAATTTTTTCAATGATAACCAATGCCCTATGATGTGTGAGGTTAGGAGCATACATATAGCCAAAATACATCATTGTTTATTTTGGTGATGATGTCATTGTGTAGAAGCATGAGGGATTTTTTATTGAGGAATTGTGAGAGCGATCTGTCGGAGGGAGAGGGGATGAATATGTGGACCAAGTATGCTCCAAAAAATAAAATGTTTGTACAAACGAGGTGAGCATTCCCCATGCTCATGTCATGAAAATAGAATAATATGATTGATCCAGATGAATATCAGTGGCCACCCACCTATTCCAACTAGCTCAAAACAGTCTTCTGGCAATTTACTATTTTTAGCGGTTTTTTGGTTCCTAAACTTACGGGGCCATTTTGAGGGCCTAAATGAAGTTTTTTCGTGATTGGACACCTCAATGATGATGTAAGGCTCTGATTGAGCCCAAAAATGAATCTCCTTGATGATACCTTTCCAACAAGCTATCGTGTGCCTCAAATGGATATCGTATGCCAAAGTTACACCCCCGGGAAGTTGATACACCAAACTACCCAAAAAGGGGTCCACAAAATTGTTGGCTTTTCATCTTTTGGGGTTAGGGTTTTGGATTTTATTTGTGTTAAAAATGTATTTGGAGCCTCATTGTAATGATAATATTATTGAAAATGTGAGTGTCTATCACATCTCTTCTTAGATATCAGTTGTCACCATTCTAGCGAGTCTTTCACTCTGTATTTCTACAGTTTTGTACATTTTGCTCATTAATAGAAATTGTGTATTATTGTATATATGTGTTTATGGTTATATATATGATATATATCTGTTATATTATTGGATATATAACATATCTCTATGCATTTCTATATTATATCTTCTCTCTCATTTAGTGCCGAAAATAATCTGGATCAATGATTGTAACTGAAAATTGTTGATGAAGTGGATGTCTGCATCGCCCTCGGGGGTGTCAATAACGACAGATGACGGTTTTGTGGAATGAACTGGATCTGAATAGAGAAATGGAAAATGGTGTAACATGTCAATAAATTAGAGGCATTGATGGCCTAGCAAATTTAGAGGTCTTTGGCGATTACTAAAAACTGCAACAGTCACATAATAAGACCCACCGTAACATGAAACTGCATTGATGTCAAACGTTATGGAGGTCAAAGAAATCAGAAATAAATTATTACTCTTTATGTTTCGTCCGAGACTACTCATCAATAGTGGAATGAGAGACAATATACAGCCACCTTCCTAGAAACTTGTGTTGATGTCGTTAGGGAAGGGAGTGTGACTGCAAGAATCAAAGGGATTCTTGACATTGATTTGATCAAAGTGATATCAGTTACTGTATGGTGGAAAAGATGGATGAAATGGTGACATGGACGAAGCTCAAACTGTATGGGATGTAATAAATTCCCTTGGTTGGGGAAAAATGGAATGATGGGAGCAACCTTGAAACATGATTTGGGGTCAGGGGGACGACCATATATTAGGTTAACTGTGTTGAATGGGTGAGATTGAAAAGGAGTGGATAATAGGTAAAAATATGGATTTTTGGGACAAGGGTGTCAGTGAGCATTGGAATTTTAGCCATGATAGGGGTAGCTTTGCGGAGATGGTGATGAAAATGAAATTCCCCAAGAAAGGGAGACATGGTTTTCTGTGTGCCATGGAAAAAGACACCACTGGTTGCAATGGAAAAAATCTTTTCTACCTGATGGAATTTGAAATGTGCTTTATACAATTACCAAATAAATAAAAATAATTGGGTTGAAAGTACACATACATAAACAAGTTCCCAAGTGAAGTATGGACTAGCCTCATGGGGAACAAGTAGGGGAATGCAATTGATGAAGGGTGGGGGCCCCATGGGTGGGTTTTTGTACCAAGTAGATGGATGGAGGATGAAATTGTAGATGGGAAATTGATGTTGGATGATCTGGAGGGTTAATGATAATACAAAGGTGCATTTAATGTAACAAAAAAAATGATGTGGGAGTCCATAATGGGGTGCCTAACATGATGATGAGGAGGAAGTATGAGGTTCTTACTCTGGGGTGTAACACTACCAAGAATCTTGAGCCTAATGGATAAAAAAACATGAGTGTCAATATGCCAAGGGGTGAATATATGTGGGACAACTCATGGAGGTGAGAATGCTACTAGTTGATAGTACCTGAATGTAATGGAGGTGATGGTACCACAAATTCGGGTGTGGGGATCCTTAGGATAAATGTCAAGGGGTATAACTAGGATATATAGTTTTTTGGAGAGGAAGTGAGTGCATGTCAGATTTGAACATATACCTGAATGGGGCATAGGGAAACCAAGACTGAATGGTTTGTAGAGTGTTGTAATAAGTACCTGAACATACAAAAAACAAATACCTGACGTGAAAAATATCTGATGATAAAGAACATATGAAATTTATTTGATATAAATGATAGTGAGTAAGTGTACCTGTGATTTTAACATTGGTGGGAAAAATGGTCCCTTGATGAAAATTTTGGGTGACCCAGAAGGAGGCCAAGAAACAATGAGTTACTGGAAGAGGTAATCCTTGAAGGAGGGCAGTGAATGATGAGTTTATGGGAAAAAAACACTCCCTGAGGGAGGCCAGGGAACCATGGGTTCTTGAAAAGGCACTCCTGGAAGGAGGCCATGGAACCATGGGTTCCTGAACAAGGAACACCATAAGTGAGGCCATAGAAAAACGAGTTCCTGAAAAAGGCACTCCCTGAAGGAGGCTAGGGAACCATGGGTTTCTGAACAAGGCACTCCCTAAGGGAGGCCACAGAACAATGTGTTCCTAAAAAATGCACTCCCTGAAGGAGGCCAGGGAACCATGTGTTCCTGAACAAGGAACTCCCTAAGGAAGGCCACAGAACAATGGGTTCCTAAAAAATGCACTCTATAAAGGAGGTCGGGGATCCATGGGTTCCCAAACAAGGCACTCCCTAAGGAAGGCCACAAAACAATGGGTTCCTAAGAAAGGCGCTCCTTGAAGGAGGCTAGGGAACCATGGGTCTTGAACAAGGCCCTATGTAAGGGAGGACAAGGAACAAGGGGTTCCTAAAAAAGGCACTCCTTAAAGGAGGCCACATAACAGTGAGTTCTTGGAAAAGGCACTCCCTGAAGGAGGCCATGGAACCATGGGTTCCTGAACAAGGCCCTCCCTAAGAGAGGCCATAGAACAATGATTTCTTGAAAAAGGCACTCCCTGAAGGAGGCTATTGAATGATTAGTTTTCAAACAAGGCCCTCCCTTAGCAAGGCCAACGAAACAACAAGTTCTTAAAAAAGGCACTCCTTGAAGGAGGCCACAAAACAACGAGTGCTTGGAAAAGGTACTCCTTGAAGGAGGCCACGTTTCCCTTATGGGAGTAGCTGAAAATGACCAAGGCTAAGGGGCGCTCACCACAAGAAGTAATGAAACTATCTTGGTGGATCATTTCGATTAGGACACGTGGCTCATAATCACATGATGTCTGGGGGAACTAGATACAAGGTGGTGCTATAATGGTTCCCATGAAGGGTATATTGTGAGCTGGTGTTGTGTCGAGAGCTAAGGCTTATGGGACCAAGGTGGGAAGTGGTACTACCCCCTGTATTATGATATGAGGACTGGGGGAAGGGTTGTTGCCAAATACCCAAGATTATGGACCAAATGTAAAATAGCAGGCGGTTTAAAGTTGAACATCCATAAAAGAGGATCTAAAATAGTGTATTTGATCCATTATTTTGTGTAATATCTATTGGGGGGTTTGGGTCTTTAAACTGTGTGGAAACATATCCTATATGGGCATGATTGGTCATCATGGATCTGGAGTCATTGATATCCCTATTAGTGAGAAGAGATGATCTTATTTGACAGGGAGTAATGAACTTATCAAAGGATATAATATTAGAGGGTGCACCAATTGAATTGTTAGGAACTTGCCAACAGTGGATAGGAGAACCTAGATGGAGGTTAACACTAGAATAATTGAAAGAAGTAGTGGCCTCAAAGAATTATTCATCTTTTGGGAAGAATGTAGTTGATATTTTATAGTTTCTTTTGGGTTTGGGGGAAGAAACATGCATGGATTCCCCCAAGGATGAATGAATCTTCCCATCCTCCAAGCCTAAGTGGTGGGGAGGTGGTTCTAGAGGCATGGGCTCATTTTTGGGTGGAGTGGATGTTACATGAATAGTGTCTATGGACACATAGTGCATGGACTCAATGTGAGCAACATGATGTGATATTATATTCTGAGAATCCTGTGGGGGGGATCAATGTAGGATAGTTGATCGATGGTGATGATGTGTCCCTCATGTGGGAATATCATGACTCGAAAGAGTGAAGACACCACAACACTCATGGCATAGATGAATTCATGGCCTAGGAGAATATTGTAATCCACTGGACCATCCATGACAACAAAATTGATCAAAACCATCTTACCACATAACTCAATGGGGAGATTAGGTGAGATCCCTAAGGGGGAACCGATTCTACCATCAAAGGCTCTTAACTCAGTCATTGATGGGATAAGAGTAGGGGAGCCTAGTTGTTTCCAAGCTTATGAAGACATAATACATGAGGATGCCCCATCATATATTATACACCGATAAACTGTACAATTTTTAATGATGACAAGTATTTGAAATGGGGTAGAAGATGGAAGTTGTGTTTGGATAATATCACAATCAAGGGTGATGACCCGTAATGGGTGTGGATATACACTTACATTTTCCTTACAAGGATAAGGTCTAGTAGACATTGTGGTACTAGAGGTGGAAGGGGTGCCCCCAATTATATATGAATGAGCCCCAGTCATGAGGTAGATTGGGTGTGAAGGGGGGTTACCCATGTTAGGGGTAGAAATTTATGTTGAGGTGCATGGAACCTCACCTGATAGAGTAATGGGTGCATGTTGGGTGTTAATAACTCCCTGATGGGGAATAAGGTTTTGGGGAACTACTAGTGTTTGAGGTTACAAATAATTGTGGGGTATTTGCGGGGGTCCTTGAGAGGCATGGTGTTGTTGGGTATTCATTGTCTCTTTCATCCATTTGTACTCAATAATTTGGGGGAAATGATCAGTATAATGACCATACTCACCACATAACGCACAAGGGAAGTTGATTGGAAAGCTTTTGTTTATCCCTTGTTGTGTTTGGCCAGTATTATTGCCCCCTTGGGGGTTTTGGTTAGCCTGATTTTGGTTTTCCCCAGCGGGGGGGGTTTTGTTGTTGGAGGTTGCCCCCTTGTCCTTGGTTTCTATTCTTTCCCTTTCTCTGTTTGTTGTTGGGTTGATGAGGGGGATTTGTTGTATTCAATTGTTTAAATACTTGAACTTGTTGAATAGGAGAGGGTTGAATAAAATTTACCCATGCCTGTTGTTGTCCATCTGATGGGAAAACGGGTTGAGGAGGACCAGGGAAGGGGTAGTAAGGGTTACCTTGGGGAGGTCCATATTGGTTGTATGAAGTGGAGGTTCCCCCCATAGGGTTGGGAGTATATGCTATGGATAGTGAAGGGACTGGATGTTGTATGTGCATTGTGTGAGTTGGGGTGAAGGTACTGGTGGTCCGATAATGGGAGGAGGAGGTGCCATGAAAGGTGGTTGATGTGGTGGGGGAGGGTAGTATGGGTTTCCCCCATATGATGGTTGGTATGGATTGGCCCCAAACATGGGTACCGATTGAGCGTGTGGGTGTGTATGGGCCATGGATCCAATCAACCCATCGAAAACATGTGATGTTCCAGGTTTGTCTTGAACAAATGGTAGAGGGAGAGGAGCATCAAGTAACACCATTAAAATATATCCTGATTGAGAGTAAATTAAGTCAAATTGTTGGGCCTTAGTGATATCCTCATCTTTAGTTTGAGGGAAAGTAGTGGCGACATATTTGGCGAGGAGGGGGACTAGTGATTTGAGGAACCAGTCTATTCGTTGTTGCAGAGTGTTATCTTATTTGAAAATACTTCTTATTCTTCGCCATTCATGAATATGATCAACGATATGGATGGTCAAAGTTTGTTCGAATTCAGATAGAATTTCCAAACTGGTGTCATGGAGCACTGAGAGTTGGAAGAAGGATAAAAAGGATTTTTCCAATGACCCAAAGGTTGAGTGGGAACCGAAATTTTCATCCACATGCCATTTGGTAGAGGGACCAATGAGCGTTCTTTGGAACAATCGTAAGAAAACATAATATTCCATAATTCTATTGGAAGAACACCACAAGTGAAAATACATGATGTGATTAGTTGGGCCTTCTCCGAGTTTTCCTTCAAATTTTGGAATATCGGAAGGCAACTTGGTGGGCATATTTGACCGAGCGGGGTCATGTAATATGGGATCATTCATTAATTTGGTCAAGTCTGGGATATTGAGAGATGCCAAGTATGGCATGGATGGGGGAGTACCAACCATGGTATGATGTGGTTGAGAAGATGTTCCTTGTGAGGATGGTTGGGAGTTTGTACCTTGCGACGAAGGTTGGGTTCCACCTCCTTGTGGTGGAGGACTGTTAGGTGAAGTGCTCTAGATAGTTGGTTCCAGGCAAGGTAGATCCAAGCAATGTTGACCTTATAACTATAGCACTCACTAGTGTATGTGATGGTTGTGATGATGTATCAGCCAATTTGGGGGCACCTCCCAAAACTGGGAGGAGGTTGCTCAAGTTCCTAGAACGATGGAGATGTTGTGGTTCCCCTATGATTCTAGTCTATATTTGGATGTGTGTTGATGGTGGTGAGAAGAAATGACGGAACAAGTTATTGACAAATTACCGTAACAATGTATTCATAAAATACATGTAATCAAATGGTGATAATCACACATATAACAACAATGTAAATGGTAGTTTATGTTCCAACAAAGAAAACTAAAGAGGTATTGGCCTATCCTAAAATGATTTATTTAGTTGCAAAAAATGAGCAAACTAAGAGGTATTTGCCTCTCCTAAAATGATTGATTTTAAAGGGAGATGGAGATTTCTTATGCATTCTCTTTTTCTGATTTCCAATATCATACAAAGGTGCGAGGAAAGAGCATACTCCAAGATTGGAAAAATAGGCTCCTAGTCCCGATTTTAATGGGATTCTTTGTAAAAGGAAAGCTTATAATGACTGGAATTTCAAATGCTACACTTAATCCATTCACATGGCAACCAAGGAAATAAAAGATGTTATGGTTCTTTTTAACCCCCCTAGATGTCCATGTGTGACTAAGTATCTCTGCAAGAATGAATCCCAAGCCTTCTTTTTGTGGATTTTACAAAGTGCATAAAATAAATCTAACCTACTGAAAATAAAAATAAAAAAAATTGCATAGTCGCATGGATCTGCATAGTCTGTGCGGGTTTTCTGGTTAAAAATCCATGCGGTTCTGAACAGTTAGCACGTATGTTCTTCCTAAACTCACGCACACAAAGAGAAATGGAAAGCCAAAAATTTAACTTGGGTTCTCTTGATCAGAGGACCAATCACTGCATCTAAGGGTTGGACTAGAACAATTTTTATCCCGACAAACACAAATGAGTGAGAAAGAAAGCTCTACTAGCCTAATTGGGAAGGATTTTGATCCTTATCCCCAGTATGGTCTCCAATTTGTTGGGTTATTTTTATCACTTGGGTGAGAAAAACGAGGTCCCTTAACTATCTAGTTAGGCTAGCAAGACAATACAACAGTGTGTTAGTTGATAAGTGTCTCAACTAAAGAGAAAACAAGAAATAAGAAATAAGGAAACAAAACTAAACTAACCATGTAAAAACTCAAATGGATGCATGAAAGAGATACAAGAAATAGCTACCAAATGAGATTGATCTTCGAAATGATAACACCTAGGATAATTATGGGAACTTATGAGTCCCCTCTTCCTCCTTGGGAGGGCTCTTGAATCCCCCAAATACAAAGATTTCTCTCTTCTAACAATGGATAAAAATGGAAATACAATGGTGAATACTTGATTGTTGGAATTCTCATGAGGAGAGAAGTTTGCCACTTGTTATGGATGCTCAAAGAGTTCTAGGAGAAAAATGACTTCTCTAAGACAAATTGAACAACATAACAATACTCAAAAATCTTCCCTTTGTATGCACACCATGGTCATGTATTTATAGGACCAATGCAAGATTTTTATTAGCTTTCTCATAGTGTGAATGGGAGCCCTTTGAATGCACTTCCTATCCTTTCAGTATCCCCAATGCAAGATTTCAGGTCGATCTTGTGGTCTTGTCCTGGTACACTTTGACCTGGAAGTGGTTGAGGCCTGACCAAATGCATTAATGCATCGTTTCTGCATCCTCGCGGGTTCTTGTGGAGACAATCACGTGGTCCATGCAATGTGCGCATTCAACGATGTGTTGGCTCACATAGATGTGCACAAGTAATCCTTGAGAAATTTGCGCTGAAATTCAATGAACATTTGCATAGTTTTTCTTGTTGAACAGGTTTTGTAAATGCTTGAGGTGTGTTGATTAATGTGTTGTGCCAGTATTATCTTCAACCATTCCTGTATTGTGATGAGAAATTTTTCAGTGATAACACAATGTTTACCAAGGAAATCAAATGATTTTCTTATCAAAACAAACTTGATGAAGCTATGGGTATGATTGGATTGCATGTTTTGAACAATTTTTTTTTTCATATTGGTGTGATCTATAAACTATCGTGGATATTCCAATGGACAGTTTGTCACAATAGATCTAATAAAATACTAAAATCTTTCCTGTGAAGGTTAATTTCTTTTAAACCTCAAAT
>ML779234.1:816559-835072 GCA_009831015.1 Picea engelmannii | reverse complement strand
TGGATATTCCAATGGACAGTTTGTCACAATAGATCTAATAAAATACTAAAATCTTTCCTGTGAAGGTTAATTTCTTTTAAACCTCAAATTCTTTAATTATTGGTGTTCTACTTAAATGTATGAAATAGTTGAAATGAAAAAAATAGAGAACACAAATAAATACTCACACACCATCCACAAATAAACACAAGATATAACTTGGGACACCCAATACGGGAGAAAACCTAGCTAGAAGTTGAGGTCACTTTGCTATCTTTTCTTCAAATGCAAGTACAAAGAAAGAGACACTCTTTGTGGAGTTTCCTTTGACACTGTGGCTTGAATGGTTGCTACATAAACTCTTCTATGCTATACTCTCAAAATACTACTCCTAGGTGCTCTACTCAACTATGGAACAAATACAATGCTAAAGAATGGAACCTCTTCTCCTCCTAGTGACCCGATATTTAACATCACTCGACAACCATTTAGGGGTAGGGTTTTGACTTCCTCAGCCCTCAATTGTGATAATATTTTGGAACTTATAGAATCTTCTTGAAAGTACATATGTGGCTAGCCCCATATGCATGAGTAATGGGGGCTGACATGGCCTCCACTCATACCATGGTGGTCAACATGGTAGGCCAACTTGTGGGAGGCATAACTTTTGCGCATGAGCTCTAATTGACACGATTTTTACATTGTTGGAAAGGTATTGATGTGTGTAATACCATCAAAGGGTCCCAGATAAACATGGGAAAGTTTTGACCTAGAAAATGTCATTTTATGCCTCAAAATGGCTCCTGAAGGTTTGAAACCCCAATTTTCCGAACTGGGACTTGCCACTAAAATGACCCTGCAAGTTGATTCCTCCAATTGTTTCCACTCTGAAAGCATCGAGATAGATGAAAAATAATATAATGATCCAATCAAGATCATGGTGAATGTAAAACTCCAAAATAAAGTTGGGACATGTTAGCTTCCTTATTTGGTAAAGTCAATGAATTTCAAGACTTACAGTTGGAAGCAAAATTGCTATCGCTTGTACCTAATAGGAATGCATCTATTGAAAATTATCTTGCCAAATGTAGGTTATTGTTGGCACAACTGAAAGGGTGTGGAAAAACCAAAATAGATGATGAGTGCATTTTCTTGATTCCATCCAAGCTAAAAGGTCATTTTCAGGTATTTTCTTCTACGTTTTACTCTACTATGGATGCACTTGGAGATGAGTTTAAAATGCCCTCTTTTGAGATTTTATGTGAGCATAGTACTAGGGAAAAATCTTAATATTATGCAATTAGATTATATTTCTTTCTCTAAGAATCAAGATATTTTAGCTCATACCTCTAAAGGTAAGCATAAAATTCCATATAAACAAAAAAAATATTATGCTCAAGCTAGTTAGTTTTCCTCCAAGCCTTAGCAAAAAACAAAATCTTTTCCTCCATAGTCCAAGTTTCGTGAGTCTTCCTCTTAGACAAAGAAGAAGAAGTCAAGTGAAACTAGAAGCTTTGAATAAAGCCATGCAACAACACAAAAAATCAATGTCAAATCCTTCTTCATCTAGTAAAGGGCATGGTTTATCTACTCAAGATTTATATGCATCTCTAGAAAATTAGATACTTGATTCTAGTGCATCATAGCCATATGACTCATTATCATGATTTTCTTCCTTCCACATCTAATTGTAGCATTTAACAAATTGTAGTTGGAGACTCTAAACAACTTGATGTTTTAGGATTAGGCACCATGCAGTTAGATGATGGGTGCATCAATGATGTTCTCCTTGTTCTTGACATCTCTACCAATATACTCTCTATTTATCAAATTTGTCATTCTAGTGATGGGAAAATAATAGAGTTTTATCCTAATAATGTGGTCATTTTATAACTACATAATCCAGACATTGTTATTTCTTATGGAAGAGTTTGTCATAGTTCCAAATTGTACAGGTTTGCTTGTTTCGAACATGTTTACTCTGGTTCCTCTTTCATTGCATATGTTGATTCTTTGAGTAGAGTTTGGCATGGAAGATTTGAACATCTAAACTAAAAGTATTTGCAGTAGTTAAGCACACAAAATTTGGTGCTTGGTCTTTCTAAAGTTCATTGCACTAATTGAGTTTGTTTGGCTTGTGTTTTGGGCAAACAACATCAAGATCCTTTTCATAAAGGTAAATCCGTGCATGCTACCACATCTCTTGAGTTGGTACATAATAATATCATGTCATTTCCGACTCATTCATTTTCATAGGCTAAGTATGCACTCACTTTTATTGATGACTTCTCATGTCACTCTTCGGTGTACTTTCTTAAGTACAAGAGTGACATCTTTGCTACTTTTAAAACCTTCAAGGATTTTGTTGAAAATCAGTTCTCTCTTTCTATCAAGAAACTACACATAGAGAATAGGTGGGGGTATGCCAATCATTCATTCAAGGATTTATGTAAAGAGTGGAATTCAACATTAGCACTATGTTCCCTACACCCCTCAACAAAATGGCGTTGCTGAAAGAAAGAATCAAACACTAAAAGATATGACAAATTGCATGATTCAATATGTTATCACTCCTTAAATTCATTTGGCTAAAAAAAAAAATGACAGAGGTAACCTACAGACCAACTTTAAGACTGGAAACTAGCCTTTCCAATCTAGAGAGGGCTCTCTCTTAGACCTAGTCTCTGATAGATAATGACTTTGGATTGTCGGTTATATTTATGTGTTTGGGGAATGTTTCTGGTTTCGCTGGCAAGGAAATACAAAACTTTGGGCTATGGAGTCAAACTCCTGAAAGTGAGAGAAATCAATGAATGGTGAACGAAACTTTGAGAGGATAAAGGATAAATAGGCAATGGTCTTTCAGTTTAAAATTCATTGTTTATGGAGGAAGAAGAAGTACATAAAGAAAATCAAAGCACCATTAAAGATGAATTCTAACTTACTTAGAAGAAAAACAAAAATTTTAAATAGCTGAGTCTAAAGCACCGCGTGATGAATTTTTAACTCATCAGACATTCCAATTTAAACAAAGAGAACATATATGAATTTACAAGAAACATGGAGTACATACATAGATAGGATCACAATACATCAAACCATCACCATTAGAATCTTTTCGTCAAAGCCTCGAGACTTCTACATTGTTATTTCTATTCAAATTCAAAGATTACATTCAAGATTCCTTTGTCTACACTACTTTGCCAACCCTTCTTACATTGAAAATATACAATATATAGAAAAAACTATGCCCCTTGGTCTGCTATGCCTCAAACTCTTCTCCTGGAATTTCGGATTCAGTTACCTCCTCCTAGATTATCTTTGAATAGAGTTTACTAAAAATGGAAACTCGACTGCACCCAATCATAAAATAACCAACGTGTTTGTCTTAATCATTCAGTCATGAGTAATATTCGATCATCAGGTTGTGATGCATCGACGTTTTCTTTTACGGGGTGCCTGAGTGATCGAGTGCTCTGTCGGAAACTCTTCCACCTTTTGTAATGAGCTCTGGTTGTTTTTGTGTGATCACTGGTTGTATCATGCATGTGGCAAGTTGGTTTAGCAGACGTTCATTTGCGGTCGCTCATGCAAGTCCAGGTGGAAACAACGATTGGGAGGCCACACATCGCTTCCAAAATTGGCATGCGTTTCACTTACACTTGTCCTCCTCAATAGGTAAGTTTGTAGCATTTGCGTGATGACTATTTACTGCTCGATTGTCATGTTAGACTTCTTGTTACCAGCAGGAAACATGACAGGAGGGGAGAAAGATTCCATGCCACGATAAAAAAAGATAAAATGGGGTTATCTCACTCATGCCTCTAGCCTCACCTGCAACCTTAAAACTCTGAGTGTTTTCCTAAGAGACCAGTTCCTTCTGTTCAGATTCTTCATTTGTCTCCACAAGACCGCGTTTCCTCTCATCTTTGCTTGAGCACTAGTGAGAGCCATGTGGGTGTTATTCATGGCTAGTCTACATTCCTTGAAGTTCTCTACGATTTTTTCCTCTGACACCCTTTGTTCATCCCACAGCTGAATGATTTCGTCTTGTGCCTCTCTAAGCTATCTTTTGAGCCAACTTACATTCCCTCCTTGGCTCTGCGATGCTAAAATTTAAATAGTCCTTTCTGCCAATTGTCTCATTAATTATTTGTTTTCCCGATACAATTCGACAATAGGGATTTGCACTTGCTTTAGCTACTGCGATGACTCCTAAACCTCCACATTTTGATCACCTAACCTTCTCTGTCTTTCACCGCTTCCCTTATTTGAAGCTTCAACAGGTTCTAGATGAACAACGTGCATGAGTAACTTCTTAGCATCAGACTGGGTGCGCGGTTCGCTGGGAGATTGGGTCTCCTTGGGCTTCTTAATCAACTTTGGTCTGCCTCTTTTCCAGGGTGTTGGCTAGTGGGATGACAAGTCTTCTATTTCATTTCCTTTTCCCGTGGCCTCTTCCATTCTTTTCCCTACACTGTGGAATGTTGTTTCCCTCGCAGATAGAGGAAAGTCTCATTTGGAGTCCCTAGGGATGTCGACCGAAATTAGAAATGAATCCTAGTCTTTCCCCAACCATCTCAACTCTTCTTCTATCAAAAACTTGATCAATGACAGATGGAATAAATTTTTCCTCGGTTGATCAGCCTCGGCCTAGACGTTGTCTGCCATATTTTCTAAGTTTTGATGAAAGAAGAAAGGCAAGTTCAAAGGTTTTTTCCCTGTGAATTTCATCAGTAGCTTGATGTGATATGGGCATACTCTATCAAACCTTCCTTCAAAGGTGAAATACCTTCTAATTACCTTTAGGAGCTTCTGGAAAGGCTCCCGAAGGTACTGACTTGGAACGCCTACTCCAATTTTCCCATTTAGGAAGTTGGGATTGATAAAGTCTTCATAGCATAAAATGTCTAAAGGCATGCATTTAAACTACTTTTGACCGTACGGAGGGATCTTTGTCGCAGCTGACAGAGTTTCTTCCGTCACTCGGAAGGTGATTCTCGCAATGGTCGCGTAGAGCCTATTAAATTTGAGGGTGAACTGTTTAGCCAGCTTCACATTGTACCCTTTGATCTTTTCACAAAAGTGCATACATCCGACCTATTCAAAAGATGCCCTGATCTCTGGATCTTCGATGATTAATGCCAGGTCTTGAGGTTCAGACGTTACGGCCTTGCCACTTTGCACCTTCTTTATTATGCTTTGGGATGTTGTCATGATGTTAATGTGTATTTAATTTGTGCGCCTAGTAATGAACGGTAACACCCTCTCTACGCAGAAAATGAGAATGATGTACTTCGCGGAGACCTGTCGGAAAGGTAGTGACAGAAACTTTGTGTGACAAGCAAAATCAACCCCAGGAGTCTACTGCGTGGCCGCAAGGCGCGATGGAAAATTTCAATGCAGTAGGAGATTGACATGGTGACAAAAACAAATGAGAGGCTCATCGCAGTAAGGAAGCACGACGAAAAATTCTGACGCGGTGGAAAGGTGTTGGGAGACTTGTTGCGAGACAAAGAATATAGGCGTGGAAATAAATTCAGCGTGACAGGAAGAAAATATAAAGAAGAAAGGTTGACCACGAAAAGAAATATCGTCCGATACACTAGCTTTTTGCGAACTCCAATAGGATTTAAACAATGACTGAAAATGATGAAGGAGACATGAAAACTTGAATGAACAGACTCATAATACAAATGACAGAAATCATTCTTCCCACAACGAAGGGATCCATTGCAGAAAAATCCACAGACAACGCACAAATCCGGAAAGTAAAGAAGAGGCATGCATGGGGACCAGTAGTTATGCTTGAACATGTAAGGAATGGAATCATGGCAGAGGATGATAAATCCATGGCGACGAGAAGTTTGGAAGCGGGTTGAATATCTACACAACAAACTCATGCGATGGGTACACTTTGAAGTGTGAAAAGTACAGATGATAAGAGCGAAAGAGTATACATGATATGAATGCCGTGATTTTTTACCTTTCTGACTTCATAATTAGGTGATGATGTTCGTTATATCCATTGACATGACATTTATCCCAACAAATTGCCTCGATCTCTGGCACGTAAATTTCCCTTTTCTGACAGGAATCGATCTTTCAAGAAAGTGATATTTACAAGTCACACATAACTAATCATTACTCCCTTTCCCGAATCCAAGGGCTAGACCTACTACTTGTTGATTTCGACCCATTCATTATTCGCTTCCTGACCTCACATGCTTTGACACATGACTCACAACTCATCTAGGACCAACCCTAACTGTAAAAATTACGGTGCTAACAACTAGCTCCAATGGGGATGCTATCCTCCCAGTGAGGTGGAAAAGAAAAATAGACCAATTTCCTGACCATTGGGATGGTTTGATTTACAGACTCCAAAAATGATGAAAAAGACTCATCCTAGACCTTCTTGATGCAGACATGACCAGACTCAGCACAAACTTAGGTCCTTCACTTCGGTATTCAATTTTCTGCTAACTACTGACTCGAAACACTTTCTTTGAAAATAAAAATGGTTATTTACAATGACACAACAGACTGAAAAAAATCGCTAAACCAAATAATGTTTGAGGAACTTTCCATTCACAGGTCCTCCACCAGTGATTTCTCCATTAAGCTCTTGTAGCAAATAAGCATTTTTCCCATGATACAAGACAATCCTAAATGGCCCCATCCAAATATGATCAAACTTTCCATGCTTCCCTTTGTCTTCATTCCTCATGTCCCACTTCAGTACCAAATAATCCACTTTGAAATCCTTCGCTTTAGTGTGTTTTTCGAAAATTCTTTTTATTCTGTCTCGGTGAAGCTGTGATTTGTTGAAGACTTGTTCTCTCATTTTTTGTGCATGGATCAATTGGTTTATTATCCTTTGAGTGTCACTTGGTTCAGCTTCTTTCTCTTGCAGCAATCTTCTTATTGGAATTCCCAATGAGGTGGGGAAAACTTCCTCTGCCCCATATACAATTTGGAAAGGTGATGTGGAGATGGACTTTTTGGTGGTGATTCTGTTGACCCATAATGCATAGATAAGGTTATTGTGCCAAGAATTCTTGTTTTCCTACAAAAGTTTCTTAATAATATTGGTTAAACTTTTGTTAGATGACTCTGCCAATCCATTATCATGTGGGTAATAAGATGTGGAATGCCCTAGAGTTATGTTGTAGTCGCTGCAAAAATTCTCCATCTTCTTAGACTTGAACGTCACTGCATTGTCAATGATAATATTGATTGGGCAACCAAATCTAGCCAAGATATTAGTCTCTAGAAATCAAATGATAACTATGTCAGTAAGTTGCCTTGTGGGAACTGCTTTGATCCATTTGGTGAAGTATTTCTTGTCTGTCAGTATCCATCTATGATAAGCTGAAGATGGCGGATGAATTTATCTTACAAAATCTAGACCCCATTACATGAACGGTGCTTCGATAGACATAGGTTTTAAAGGCAGAGGTTGCAGCTTTATTTTCCCATCGAAGATATGGCATTCATGGCAATTGGAAACTTACTTGTATACATCTGCAAAAATACTAGGCCAATAGAACCATTCCCTCAAGATTTTGTGGGTAGTGGTCTTCCAATAATGATGCCCCCCGTAGTCTCCCTTTTGAAACTCCTTAATAGTTTTTTTCGTATCTTCCTCCGGCAAGAAATTTAGCAAGATCCCACCCAAATCCTTCCAATACAGAGAATTGTCTAGGATGTAAAACTTAGCAGCTTTCAACTTCAAAAACCTAGATTTGGTTTTTCTCAACCATAGAGGAGCTTGCAAATTTCTTAACACGTAAATAATGTCAGCGTACCAAGGAGAATAAATGAAATTTTGAGATATCTGTTGGACCATTTCTTCTTGTGAATTCTCTGATAGATCAATAATAAAATTAATTTCCAAAACATCACAGTTTGACTGCATCATTAACTGTACAATCCCTTGAACTTTAATTAGCTTTGTAGGCTTGATTTCGAGGTCATATTCCAACATTACTGCAATCCATTTTCCCCTTCTTCCTTTAGGATCAGGCTGAGTCAAGATATCCTTAACTGAATTGTTGGCAACATAAGCGATGATGCGAGAGTGCAATATATAAGTTATGAATTCTTTGAGGGCCTTCACCAAGGCATATGCTTTATTTTCCATGATATCATACCTTAATGGGGAGTCTCTCAATTTATTGTTGAAATAGGCCATGGGATTTTCAAATTTTTTCTCATCCTTTTGTAACAGAACGCCAACGATGGTGTTTTATGAGGAAAAGGAGAATAATATGAAGTCCTTCACAAAATCGGGGCTGGCCAGCACTAGATTTTTGGTTAGCGCCACCTTAATATATTCGAATGAATTCCTAGCTTGAGGAGTCCATTTTATTTCATTACCCTTCCTGAGCATATGTGTGATGTGCTTTATAAGCTCAACCAAGTTGGGAATGAACCTTCTCAAAAAATTTACCTTTCCTAGGAAAGACTACACCTCTTTCTTTCTCCTAGGAGTGCTGATATTCAAAAATCCCTTCCACTCTACTAGGGTCTATCTTCATTCCTTCCTTTCAGATCATGTGTCCAAGCAATTTTGATTCCTGCATCCTGAAGTTTGATTTTTTCGGATTTAATGAGATGCCAAACTTTCCGCATTTTTGTAAAACCTTCTTCACATGTTTGAGATGTTGTTCATCGGAATATGAAAACACCATGATATCATCCAAGTAAATCATGATAAACTTATCTTTCTCATCGACAAAGTCTACGTCCATGCCCCTTTGGAAATTCTCTCCAGCATTCATAAGCCCAAAAGGCATTTTTGCATACATGAAAGTACCCCAGGGTGTTGTAAAGGTTGTCTTTACCCGATCATCTGGGTGAGCCATGATCTGGTTGTAACCAGAAAAACTGTCAAGCATCGACATTTTTTGAGATACAACCACCTTCTGCAAGATGTAGTCCATCTTAGGAAGTGGATAGTTTTCTTTGAGAGACACCTTGTTTAGATTTTGAAATTCCACGTACAACCTTATTTCACCAATTTTCTTTCTGACAGGCACAAGGTTTGTCACCCACTTGGAAAATCTTAAGGACACAATAATTTTGGCATCAAACCATTTCTTTACCTCCTTTTCAATCAACGTCAACAATAGAGGGTTGATTTGTCTCAAATTTTTCTTGAAAGGCTTCTGATCCTCCTTGATGGGAATTACATGCTGAATTACTCCAGTGTCATAGACCTTCAAGTCTTCATAACTCCATGCAAAAACATCAGGGAGGTATTTCATGAGGTTGATATACCTATGTTTGATTTATGGACTGAGTGTCTTTGACAGTCTGATGATCTTAGGATTTTCTTGAGTACCAATGTTGCAGTCCTCTACATCTTTGTCATTCGTAGTGATTCTAGGATTTTTGTCTACATCATTTTCATCAAACAACTTTCCTAACAGGACCAATCCTTTGGGGATAATGTTTTTTTTCAGCTGCACGATATCCCTTCCTTCTATCTGATTCTGAAAATGGTCACCATTGTTTAACACAACTACACCTTCATTTTCTTCACAACAATGCTCCTCATCAATATTTACATTAGCAAATTTGTCGCTCATTTGGAGGAACCTCTCCACCTATTTATCATCTTCAAACACTTTCCAATATTTAATATTATCGGGTATTGTGGGCATGTGTTTGACTTTAATTTCATACTTATTTTTTAGAAAAATAAGAATTTTAATGCCAAAGTCGAGGTCGTCAGAGCATCTACAATTTGATTTTGTCCCCTAGGGATCATTGACAAATTGTACTCTAAAAACTCTTTAAGGATATCCAACACTAAATTTTTATATGCTCTCAGTCTAGGATGTGTGGACTGATATATACTCTTTTCCTTATTTATGATGAGCTCGGAATATCCATGCACAACTATCCTTTTAGCACCCAATTCCTTTAAAGTTCTCAAACCCAAAATCAACGCCTCATATTCGGCCATATTATTGGTACAATCAAAAGAAAACTTGTAAGAACATATTTTTTTGCCCACTTTTGGAGGGTTAATCCACACACCAGCTCCATCTCCTTCCCTATTGATAGCTCCATCAAAGCTCATATTCCACATTTCATTTTCCACGTGGCTTCTCTAATCTATAATTTCCTTTTTTTGATGCGCAGCCTTGTCTTCGACAGTCATGACAGCTGTTGGCTTCCCCTCTTCAAAACTTAAGTCATTGTAAAAAATAGAGGAGCCAACTTCGGTGTCGACAGAGTAGATGGGATGATTATTCGGTTGGGTTTTTCTACTCACCATGTACTTGAGCAACACTTCTCTGTTTAGTCTCCTTTCTTGTCCAAAATTAGGGATAGTAGCATAAGAGATGTCCATCTACAAGGTTCCCTTTAAATTTGTGGCCCAATATCTAGATAACAGCATGCCGAATTTTGGGGGAATGTCGACAACCACCATGTCCATGACTAGGTTCTTTGATGGGATTTGAGACAATGAAACAACCAAGTCTTTGATCAAACCCAATAATTTCACCTTTATTGAGTCAAAAGATAACAAATCTTTATAAGGTCTTATGACATCCAAGCCCAACTCATCCATGACCACCTTATACATGAGATTATGTGATGCGCCCGAATCTAACATGGCATTATGTAAGGTCATATCATGAATTTTAAGACTGACATAGAAAGGAGGGACATCATCAATATCGCCACTTTCTTCTATGCACAGACCAAATAAGATGGTAGGTTGGTCGTCTTGGATGTTCAAGGTGTCAGGAGCTTCTTCCATATTTAACATTTTAATGATTTGGTTTCTATACTCTCACTTCTTGATTAGCTCATTAAACGGAACAAAGATTTTGATTTTGGCCATTTAGCTTTCAAAATTAAAAGGAGGAGGAGATTTTTCTACCTCTTTGACGACCATTTCCTTGCTTACCTCAGGTGCCTTCTTTAGGGATTCTTCCTTTGATTTTCCTTTCTCCGTCGCATCCCTCGCTGAATTATCTTTCTTTGGTTGGCTTGAAGAAGGAGTGTTCACCTAGGGTTCCCTTTTGGGATATGTCTTTGGAAGCTCTGCAGGTGTCTTTTTACTTCTGAGGTTATACTTCTTCTGAAACTACATAATTTCATTGTTATATCCCTTCCTAAACTCTTATGTTTTCAAAGACAACGTATCATCATTCTCCTGCATAAAACCATCGGTCACATCCATAAATTGATCATTCTCTCCTTTTGTTAAGAACATGCATGTTTTTGTATCGTCGCAACAATGCATCTGGTCTTGGATAATTTGATAAAAATCTTCATTTTCATAGTTGTTTTGGAAAGGAGGTCTTATCTCCTGATCACCTTGATCTCTCTGGTCCCTTTCCCTGATTTGCAGAACTGGAGCTCTTCTAAAATTTTGATTTATGGGCTGAAAATCATTTTTCTCCCTGGTGGTAGGCTTGTTCTCCATGGACATCCTTTCCATAAGTATTTCCATAGTCTTCATCATCAAGTCAAATTTTTTGTCTAACGATCGAGACGTAGAGGCCTGCACGTCCCCTTGGGGCTTCTTCCCATTTCTGTCAAAATTTTGTTTGATCTTTCCCGACGCCATCAGTTTTACTTCAAATTCAATCACGTCACTCATCATAGCACCTAAGGTATTATATATTCTTTATCTTAACAAAAATGCAAAGTCATTGTCAAAAGAATCAGCGTATCGAAGCTGGGCAGCTCCGGGAGGTGGTTTGACTTATGTGGGAATTGAATTATAAACTTTCATGAATCTTGCCGAGAAATCTTACACTGTTTCCTTTGGTGATATTTGTATATTGTTGTACTGAGTTAGCAACTATAGAGGATTATTTTTATCACCCCATCTAGCAAGAAACAATGCTTCAAAAACTACAAAATCGGGGATGCTCGCTGCTTGAAGGGCCTTGAACCACTTTCTGACCTCACCTGAGAGACTATGTGCGAACAATCTCATTTTTGCATCCTGATGGTATACCTCTTCTCGTTCAACAAAATCATTAAACCAATCCAAGTGTTTTTGGGCAGAAGCATTTCCTTCAACATCATATAATTTGATCCTCCGATTATAATTCTGAGGAAAATCGTGTAATTGGGCCGGCAAGGAGAGGGGGGAAAACTGAGCGGCCATGACTCTAGGAGGGATTTGAACTTGCTAGATGGTATGAGTGGGGATTATGGTAGTTCACGGGGGGCTAGTGGGTATCAAATATTGGAACTTTTTCTCATCGAAAACTATTTCATTCAAATAGGATTTTGATCTAGACCTGAACAAAGTTTGTTCAAATAGTAAATCGAAGTCCAGGTTGTCAATGCTTTGTAATCCGTATTTGTGTAAATATAGGTTCCTATCCATGTAACATAACATGTATGGCATCCTTTCCTTTTCTTTGCGCATAAGTTTTTCAGGATCAGACACGGACGCTACCAGTTCTGGATCAGGGTTCGCTCTGCTGTAAACTTTCTTAGGAGCCAAGATTTCTGATTCTGAATACTCTATGCTACTGATATTATTTATTGAAGTTTCTAGGGTAAAATGAGTTTCAATGAATATAGGTGTCTGAACCAATGTTACGCTCAGGGGTCAAAACTACAACTTTAGTCATTTCCCAGGGAAAGTTTTCAATTTCATCCCCGAGAATGACGCCAAGATGTTAGCACTCTGTAAATTTATTTGGCTGAGAAAACAAATGACATAGGTAATCTATAGACCAACTTTAAGACTAGAAAATAGCCTTTCCAATCTAGAGAGGGCTCTCTCTGAGACCTAGTATATGATAGATAATGAATTTGGATTGTCGGCTAGATTTATGTGGCAAGGAAATACAAAACTTTGGGCTATGGAGTCAACCTCCTGAAAGTGATAGAAATCAATGATTGGTAAATGAAACTTTGAGAGGATAAAGGCTAAACAGGAAATGGTCTTTCAGTTTAAAAGTCGTAGTGTATGGAAGAATAAGAAGTACATAAAGCAAATCATAGAACCATTAAAGATGAATTCTAACTTAGAAGAAAAACATAGAGCTTAAATGGTTGAGTCTAAAGCATCGCGTGATGAATTTTAAACTCGTCATATGTTCCAATTTAAACAAAGAGAACATATATGAATTTACAGGAAATAAGGAGTACATCCATAGATATGATCACAATACATCAAACCATGACCATTAGAATCTATTCTTCAAAGCCTCGGGACTTCTGCGTTGTTATTCCTATTCAGATTCAAATATTACATTCAAGAGTCTTCTGTCTACACTACTTTTCCAACCCTGCTTACATTGAAAAGATACAATATATAGAAAAAAATATGCCCCTTGGGCTGCTATGCCTCAAAATATTCTCCTGGAATTTTGGATTCATTTACTTCCTCCCAGATGACCTTTGAATAGAGTTTACTAAAAATGGAAAGTCGACTGCACCCAATCATAACATAACTAACGTCTTTGGCTTAATCATTCAATCATGAGAAATATTCGATCATCAGGTTGTGATGCATCGTTGTTTTATTTTATGGGGTTCCCAAGTGATCGAGCGCTCTGTCAAAAACTCTGCCACCTTGTGTAACAGGCTCTAGTTGTTGCTGCGTGATCATTGGTTGTAGCATGAACATGGTGAGTTGGTGTAGTAGCCGTCTGCTTGCGGTCTCTCATGAAAATCTAGGTGGAAACAATGATTGGGAGGCCACACATATCTTTCAAAACTGGCATGCGTTTTGCTTACACTTGTCCTCCTCAATAGGTAAGTTTGCAGCATCTGTGAGACTAATATTCACCACGTAGGTGCTGCATCAGACTTCTTTCTACCAGTAGGAAATAGGACATGCGGGGAGAAAGATTCGATGCCACGATCAAAAATGACAAATGGGGTTGTCTCACTTCATGCCTCTGGCCTCACCTACAACCTTAAAACTCTGAGTGTTTTCCTAAGATACCAGTTTCATCTGTTCAGATTCTTCACTTGTCTCCACAAGACCATGTTTCCTTCCAGCTTTGCTTGAGCGTTGGTGAGAGCCATGTGGGCGTTATACATGGCCATTATACATTGCTTGAATTTCTCTACGATTCTTTCCTCTGACACCCTTTATTCCTCCCACAACTGAATGATTATGTCTTGTGCCTCTTTGAGTTGTCTTCTTAATTCTTTTTTTTCCTGATACAATTCAGCAATAACGAGCTACGCTTTCTTCAGATGCTGTGACGAATATTGAACATCCATGTTTTGATCACCTTCCCTTCTTCATCTTTCACCTCTTCCCTTGTTTGAACCTTCAATAGGTTCCAGCTGAACATCGCAAATGAGTAACTTCTCAGCAGCAGACTGGGTGCGTGGTTCGTTGGGATCTTGGGTCTCCTCAGGATTCTTAATTAACCTTGTCCTGCCTCTTTTCTATGGTGTTGGCTAGTGGGATGAAAAATCTTCTATTTACTTTCCTTTTCCTGTGGCCTCTTGCATTCTTGTCCCTGCGCTGTGGAATGTTGTTTCCCTCATGGATAGAGGAAAGTCTCCTTTGGGGTCCCTTAGGATGTCAGTTGAAATTAGAAATGAATCCCAGTATTTTCCCAACCGTCTCAACTTTTTGACTATTAACAACTTGATTAATGATAGATGGAATAATTTTTTCCTCGGTTGGTCATCCTTGGCCTATATGTTGTCTACCATATTTTCTAAGCTTTGATGCAAGAATAAAGCTAGGTTCAAAGGGGTTTTCCTTGTGAAGTGCATCAATAGCCTGATGTGATATGGGTATAATCTGTCAAACCTTCCTTCACAGGAGAAATACCTTCTAATTACCTTTAGGATATTTTGAAAAGGCTCCTGGAGGTACTGACTTGGAACGCCTGCTCTGATTTTCCCATTTAGGAAGTTGGTCTTGATAAAGTCTTCATAGCATAAAACGTCTAAAGGCATGCCTTTAAACCACTTTTCACCGTGCGAAGGGATCTCCGTTGGAGCTAACAGATTTTACTCCGTCACTCGGAAGGTGATTCCTGCAATGGTCACGTGGAACCCATTAAAATTGAGGGTGAAATGTTCATCTAACTTCACATTGTACCCTTTGATATTTTCACAAAAGTGCATACATCTGACCTGTTCAAAATATTCCCTTATCTCTGGATCTTCGTTGGTTAATGCAAGGTCTTGAGGTTCAGACCTTATGGCCCTACCACTTCATGCCTTCTTTCTTATGCTTTGGGATGTTGTCATGATGTCAATGTGTATTTGTTTTGCACATGTGGTAATGAACCGTAACACCCTGTCTGTGTGGAAAATGAGAATGATGTACTTCACGGAGACCTATCGGAAAGGTAGTGACAAAAACTTTGCGCAACAAGCAAAATTAACCCTTGGAGTCCACTGCGCGGTCACAAGGTGGGATGGAAAATTTCAACGTAGTAGGAGATTGACGCGGTGACAAACAACAACGAGAGGCTCATCGCAGTAGGGAAGCACGACGAAAAATTCCAGTGCGGTGGCAAGGTGCTGGGAGACTTGTTAGAAGATAGAGAATATAGGAATGGAAATAAATTCATCGTGAAAATAAAAAAATCTAAAGAAGAAAGGCTGACCACGAAAAGCAATATCGTCCAATACACTAGCTTGCTGCGAAGTCCAACATGCTTTAAACAATGACTAAAAATGATGAAGGAGACACGAAAACTTGAATGAACAAACTCATAATACGAACGATGGAAATTAGTCCTCCCACAACGAAGGGCTCTAGGACTTGCAGAAAAAACCATAGACAATGCACAAATCCGGAAATTAAAGAAGAGGCATGTAGGGTGACCAGTATTTATGCTTGAACATGTAAGGAATGGAATCATGGAATATGACGATAAACCCATGGCGACGAGAAGTTTGGAAGCGGGTTTAATATATGTGTAGAAAAATCGTGCGACGAGTACACTTTGAAGTGTGAAACGTACAGATGATAAGAGAGACAAAGTATACATGATATGAGCGCCATGATTTTTCACCTTTTTGACTTCAGAATTAGGTGATGATGTTCATTATATCCATAGACATGACCTTTATCCCAACAACTTGCCTCAATCTTTGGCACATAAATTCCCCTTTTTTGACAAGACTCGATCTTTCGAGAAAGTGACCTTTACAAGTTGCACATAACTAATCATTACACCCTTTCCTGACTCCAAGGGCCAAACACGCTACTTATTGATTTCAACCCATTTTTTATTTGCTTCCCGACCTCACACAATTTGACACACGACTCACGACTCATCTAGGACCGAGTCTAACTGTAAAAATTATGGTGCTAACATAGTCCAAGAACATGGCATCTTCTTTATGGGTTGAAGCAATGAATTGTGCCAATTACATTTAGAATTGGATGCCTCATAGGGTAACAATGGATATGACTCCAAAGGAAGCTTGGACCTATGTTAAGCCCAATGTCTCTACTTTTAGGATATTTGGCAGTCCACGTGGGCCTTAATTCCATATGGAAAGTGAAAAGCTATGGAAAAGAAAAGCCAACCACTGATATTTATTGGTTATTGTGAGGATAAGAAGGCATACAATTTATTTGATCCTATTTCTAAATTTGTCTTGTTTCAAAAGGCTATCCATTTTATGAGTGATTCAACACCACATATTCTCCTACTCCTTCCACACATTATCATGCTAACGATGGTATAGATCATGCTAAACGTTTTTTTTTTTTTTTGAACAAGAAGATGATGAACATGTTGCCGCTGAAAATAAAAGTAATGAAGATGAAAATCAACCAAAAGAAAATATGTCATTGGCACCAATAGAACATGAGAAACCTAAACATGAACAATTGAGGAGGAGCTTTCATGAGTGAAAGAGGCTTGACGTGTATGGCTATGAGCCAACTAATTTCAATTATTTTTCCTCTAACCCTCTCCATAATCAGTCACAAACAGCTAGTGTCTCCTTTTTGAGTCATGCTATTCCAAATGATCCACATCAATTTTTTGATGCTATTGGGATACCTAAATAGGATGTTTCCATGACATCGAAGTATTCTTCCTTGTTGAAGAATCACACATGGGATCTCATTCCTCTTCCTAAAGGACAAAATATAGTTCATTGTAAATGGGTCTACATAACCAAATATGCAACATATGGATTTTGACAAGCATAAGTCACGTCTTGTGGCTAAGGCATTTTCACATGTCAAAGGGATTGATTATTCTGAGACCTTTTCCCTTATTGCCAAGATGAATTCAAAACACC
The DNA here is from genome assembly GCA_009831015.1 of Picea engelmannii. Lineage (NCBI taxonomy): Eukaryota > Viridiplantae > Streptophyta > Pinopsida > Pinales > Pinaceae > Picea > Picea engelmannii. The sequence goes on along the minus strand of ML779234.1, from coordinate 817,855 downwards.
TTGTGCTTTCTCTTGTTTCCTTCCAAGGCTGATTAGTCCACCAAATGGATGTCAAGAGAACTTTTATGCATGGTGATATACATGAGGAAATCTACATGGAACAACATCCTGGTGTTGTACATGATTCTTCTCTTGTTTGTAGGATTTGACGTTCACTTTATGGTCTCAAACAAGCTCCTCAATATTGGTATGAGAAGATGGATATTTTTATGATTACTTTAGGGTTAAATCATTGTCATTTTGATTCCTATGGTTTACACTCAGAGGCAAGGCAAAAATCTCTTAATTCTAGTTCTGTATGTGGTTGATTTAATTCTCACATGGAGTTCTTCATCCACGATTTAGAGTGTTCAAAAAGCATCGATGGGACATTTTTCTATGACAGATTTAGGTATTTTGTATTATTTTCTTGGTTTGTAGGTTCTTTGATCTTCAGAAAGGATCTCCATTTTTAGCAGAAGTATGCACTTGATTTACTTTAACATTTTTTTTTATGGTTGATTGTAAGCCTACACCTACTCCTTTTCAGTTAGGTGTTACCCTTTCTACCATTTTCTCTTAACCATGCATTAATCCTTCATTGTATCAACCACTGGTTGGGAGTCTACTATATTTGATTCAGACATGTCCTAACATCTCTTTTGCAGTTGGAATTTTCTCCTAATTCTCTCAAGATCCTTATGAGATTCACTAGAAGGAAACGAAGCACATTCCGAGGTAATTTTAGGGTACTACCAAGTTTGGCATTTAGTACACATCTAGTGCTTCTCAACTTGTGGGATTCACCGACTCTAATTGGGATGTATTAGTAGATGATCGAAAGTTCACATATGGATTTGTTTATTGCCTTGGATATGATCCTATTGCTTGGTCTTGCAAGAAACAATCAATAGTTACATTATCCTCTACAAAAGTTAAGTATCATCTTGTAGTTCTTACTAGTTAGGAAGTTATTGGCTTTGAAAACTAATAACATAGTTTGACATTCAACAAGATCATCCTACTACTCTTTGGTGTGATAATCAGAGTGTCATACACATTTTTCAGAACCCATTGGAGCATCAAAGGACAAAACAAATTGAGATACAAATGCACTTCATTCGACAACTCATCCAAGATGGTTTTCTCAGCTTGGAGTATTTGCCTATCGAAGAGAAATTTGTGAAAATTTTCACTAAACCTTTGGCATCACCTCGTTTTATTTAGTTATGATTCATGCTTGGGGTGAATTTTTTTTCCCTTGGGGGGTCATCTTGAGTCCTCCTACCTTCGCTTTTTTTTTTTTTTTTATGTTGT
>ML779234.1:790438-816433 GCA_009831015.1 Picea engelmannii | reverse complement strand
GGGGGGGGTTGTTAGTGTTTTGTAAGTGTGTTTTTCTCATTTTCCAATTCAACCAACTATTGTTAGTTGTAAGCTTGTGTAGGCATCCCTAACTACCCAAACAATTATCTTTTGCTAATGATGGGCCTCTTTCATTGTTATATATAGAAAACATTATCTTGTATATAATACAACATAACTAATAGATGAATTGCATTCTCTCTTGTAGAAGGTTTTCTTTTGGTTTTGTAGTTTCTCTTATTCACGAGATGTTCTTTTAAACATCTATACTGATAGATCACCAATTTTTGAAGGATAGGTGGACAAAAATGTGTTTCCTAACATAGTGGTTTATGATGATGAAGTTTTGGGCAAAATCTTTCCCTTATTGCATACCTTCAACATAAATATATAAAAGAAAAGACAAAAATCTAATATTCAATATTTTTTATCTTAGCATAACATTCCAGTATAAGTAATGGTTTGTGAAGAGGAAGGTCAAAGTACTAAATTATATACAAGAAAAGTTATGGGTATTTAGTTGTAGTGTTATTTTTTTTACTGGGGAAATCAACAACTAGTTGAGCACGTACTCGCTTGACACATGGTCATGTTATCCGACTGCTACCACTATAACTTAGGAATGCCAACGCGATCCCTCACACAACACACAAGACTGGTGGATGGTTTTGGAACCCATGACTTCACATAAGTACACTCCATCACCAATTGTTCTACAACCCAAGGGCTTGGTTGTAGTGTTATTATTAGCCATCAAAATAAAAATATAATAATTGATTTTTGGTAAGAACTTTTCACTTTCAATTAATTTTTAAGTAATAACATTTTTTTAAATTAAACCTAAATATGATTAAAAACAATGAATTGAATGGTCATTGAATATTTTGAGAATTATATGCAAATGTGTGCTTGGTCATCCTTCATTACGTACTAAGGAATTCTTTTAAAAACTTTTTAATATTGAGTTTTTAATTAAAGTGAATATGATTTTATTTGAAATCACGGTTATATGGAAAATATGTTTAGATTTTTTTTCTTAATTATTAAAAATGAGTACTTAATATTTTAATTTTTTAACAATATTTAAGATGATTATATCTTTTTAATTTTTATTTATTTTTTCTTTCCAATTTTCCTACCTGTCAATGTGAATGTGAACGTGCATGCTAATATTATTATAATAACTATTTAATATTTTAAATTTTTAACAATATTTAAGATGATTATATCTTTTTAATTTTTATTTATTTTTTCTTTCCAATTTCCCTACTTGTGAATGTGAATGCTATAGTGTTTTATAATTGTGAATGCTAATATTATTATAGTGTTTTATAATTAGTAATGTGATTTTTAATAAATTTATTACCTTTTTTTCTTAGAAAAAATGTTTTATAAGTTTCATTGTAATATTTATTTTTATAAGTTCATCAAACATAGTTAAGTACATTCCATGTGTATCTTATTCAAGGGTATTATTGATTTAATGTATAATTCCTATTATATAATAAAATGTTTTATAAGTTTCATTGTAATATTTATTTTTATAAGTTCATCAAACATAGTTAAGTACATTCCATGTGTATCTTATTCAAGGGTATTATTGATTTAATGTATAATTCTTATTATATAATAAGTTTTGTTTTGTTTTGTTTTTTTCAATAATTGGTTTATAAAAGAGTAAATATGTCACAGAAATTGAAACTTAGGTGGAGAATATAACAAATTTTTTTCTCTATTTAAATAAATTAACACAGTCCTAATTCATTTATGTAATTATAGTTTTCATTTTCATCATAAATTAGGTTAATGGAATAGTATTGAAGAATCATCCCTTAAAAAGAGAAATATCTTGTTAAAAAGAAAGGGTAATCATCCCTTAAAAAGAGAAATATATTGTTTTTTTTTTAAATAAAAAGGGGTGTATGCTATTATATCAGCAAAAAGAGCATACTGTGACTGTTGATGACGCCAACTGTCCCGCTTGAATAGGAAACCAGGATAGCTGGGTCTCTTGTGCCAGTGCAACCCTGTTACCAAAATATACATATGGATGCCCTGCTCGAAGGAAACCAGGGCTGTTATACTGATAAGTTTCAGCAAGGAAGCCATAACTAGACATAAAGAAACTGAGCACGCTAACTAAATTGAGACAACAGAGATACATCTAACCAGAAACTTCAGTGAATCTAATTTCCCGTGCGGATCCGTTCGTTCCTCTTCTGATGCCAACCTGATGGAAGTGAGTACGCCTGTGCGCACGTCAGACACTACTGCTTCAGAAGATTCTTGGAGTGGGCCGCAAAGAGCATGTCCAATCTTTGGTCCATCCTGGCGAGGCGAAAAACTTGATCATCCATCAGATTCCGGAGCTCGAAGATGAGTGGGAGGTGCCAGAGTTCAACAAAGGAAGTCTGTTCCAGCCCGTCGCTGTCGACGGAAGCTCGTGTCCTAGAGTCCTCCACTGCTCGGGTCGGAAGTCCTAGTGGCTCCGCCATCCCTATGGTGTCGTCGGGAGGGGTTTCCTCCTCCACAATACAGGGTGGGAAGAGGTCCTCCATGTTATCGGCGCTGGGGTTCTGCAGGGTGTCTCCGAGCGGGAGCTTGCTTTCCTCTGCACTTGTTATTGAGGGGTGGCTCTGCAATGCCTCCTCCAGACTAATTTCCTCTACAATCTCCATGAGAGGCTTCCATGGTCGCCTTTTGCGTCGGGTGGACGCTAAGGCAAGTGCTCGCTCAAAATTCCGTATGTGTTTGCGTCGGGACTCAGCCCTGTACCAGGCGGCCCCTCTGGCGATTTTCCTCTGAGCCTTGGCATTATGGAGACCCTCGAAGGGGTCAAAGTTCCTATCAGATTGGCCTCTCCTCTCCCAGGCTTCGGTGGAGGTCAAAATTGCTGCTTGGATGGAGTGAACACTGTCAGGGGTGAATGCAGCTCTACCCAACTCATCACCGTGATTAAACGCCATGCTACCATTATCGCCAGGGCCATTAAGGCTGGGTGTTGAGTGCGGTGTCGACTGGTACATCTCCCTCGTGCGAGAGGGCTCATCAAATGGAGGTGGTTGGTGCAGGCCATGGCTTAATTAATGGTCGAGGGGCAATCGCCAGTTGATGTATTAAATGGGCATCCCGACGACCGCCCGCGTGTCCGCTGATGCCCTCGTGTCACCCCATCCAAGGAAAAGAGAAATATATTGTTAAAAAGAAAGGGGTTTATCAATTATTATATATAATGGTTACTATGTGAAGTTTTAATGTAATTGGATTTCTTGATTGCGTTTTCAGAGCATAGTTAGTTGAAGGAGTAAATGCCTCAAATCCAGAGTTTTTGTCAAATTTTTTTATTATATAAAAGGTTTATGTCTCAAAAGAATTTGATTTCATGACCTCCTCAACCTAAAAAAAAAGATCCCACATCTAAATCATAACTGCTTGAGTTAACCATTATATATAATAAAAAAATATATATTCATGTTTTTTTAAATTATTTCTCCTTTAAAATCAAACAAAACCTTATAAAACATAACCTTTTAAAAAAACAATTAATAATTTTTTATAATTTACACTTATGTTTTCATGATTCACATCTTGATGAGATAGGTAAGGAAACATTTAATAAATTTTTATAATCTACCTATGTTTTTATGATTCACATCTCGATGAGAAAGGGAAGGAAACATTGTTTTAAGTTTCTTAGAAAAACCAATGTAGCATAATATAATGTTTGTAATAATATGTTAGTTTTTTTTGTTATTAAAAAATTAATACTTAGAATTTTGTTATATCTCTTTTTTAAATCAATATTTATTTTCGATTTATAAACATTAATAGAAATTATGTTATTTTCTATAAAGTTCATGTAAAATTTCATTAATTTTCAAATCATCAACCATATAATATTATTTTTCTTTAGTTTACAAAAAATATAAAATTAATTTGTTTTTCATAAAAACAAACTTACTTAATTTTGTTTTTCTGATGATAGTTGTCTTGATCGCAGGTTCAAACCTTGTTGGGCACTTTTTGCGTTGGCCTAATAGTTACTGAAGCAGAAATACAGAGTGAGTTACACTAACAGAAAACTACAACAATTAATGGTTAAAATGAAACTCCATCGTCAACGCATGTATCTCAGTGGATAGAGCGTTTGTTTCCTAAGCAGAAAGTCATAGGTTCGACCCCTACCTGGCGCGTTTAATTTGTTTGTTTGGGTTTTTATGTGAAGGCCACATTAACTATACATATTAGTCGTACACGCGAAGGTGGAAACATAAGGTTCTATGTACTTCATAGTAAATTTTTCTGTTATATCACAATCTTCAAAATAATAAATATAAGGTATTCATAACACATTTCTCAGCGTAGGTCATTTTTCTGAAGAGGAGCATACCATTAAACTACATAGAGTTGGTTCACTTTAGTAAAACACTAGACTTTACTTACCTTCAGTCAAGCAGGAATGATAGTATTCCTATTTTTTTTTTGTAAATAAAGTGTAACTATATTAAAAGCTTCCAAAAAACCAGTTCAACATACCAAGTTAACTGGGCCGCAATTACTGGACTGCCCCATCTCGGAGGAAACCAGTCCAGTCGGCCTGCTAAGCGTTGGACTGTTAAGTCATGAGCAAATTTAAAAAAGAGAGCATAACTTGTCTTTGGCATACATATTGAACCTAGACACTTAGACACCTGGATAACTATACAAAGTAAACCTATACACCTGGCTGGTAGCTGGGCCAAGTGGCTGGGGGATCACCGAATCCAGGCTCTTCCTCGATGTGCATTATCCCGTCGCTCCCATGCTCGTCATGCTCCTGATTGCGCTCAGATACCGCGGCGTTGTCCTCGTACATTTCCTCCTCCCTGCTCTTGACTGGTGGGCTCGTCACAGGATGTTGGTCATCATCTCCCTCGACTTAGGGGTCTCCCTCTGCGGCCTCTTCCTCAGAATCTGGGAACAAGGCATCGTGCATGGACGCTAGAATTTGGAGAAAGTTGGCCACCTTAATTTATGTGGCTTCCACCCGATGATGCAAGTCTGATACCTCCTGTCGGAGCTCAAATACCAGGGTGTACAATGTGGCTAAATTGTCCCTGAACTGCGCTCTGTCGAAGGAGGCATGGCTATTGGATGCTGGTGTACTGGGTATTCTCTGAGAGGCCTGGCCGAGGCCGGAGTTTCTAGCAGGAGGTTGGGATGGCCCGGGGTCGTGGAGGAGCCGACGAAGTGTAATTGAAGTATTTGGAACGATGGCCATGGAACCAAGTTGCGGAGGTTGCAGGTTTACCTGGGAGGAGTCTCACTGAAGGCGGGGAGGGGAATCGTCGGAGGATGTGTCTGGAGGAGAAAGCGGAGGTCGTCGAGGCTTCCATGGCACACCTCGTCGTGGTCTGCCTCGTGGCCTCATCATAAAGAAGTCAGTACGAATTGCAGGGAGAGCGAAGGTCGACGAGTAGCGGGGGAGGATGGGCTCTCACTCACACCAGAGGAGAAGAGCAGGGTGACAATCCGGCTTCGGCAGAATGATCCCGACTATCAATAGAGAAGAATTAACCGTCGCCATTATAACCCAACACATTCGAATTTGCAGCGAAAGGACTCCTACGTAAATGCGGCTCATATCAACATTAACGCGATTAAATACCAGGTGGGGTGACTGGCCGTGGCACATGCCCAGCATGTGTCTCCATACCACGACACCCTGTACCCTCAACCGTCTCCTGCCACGATAGCCCTTTTGACACCCCATCCGGGGAGATAGTATTCCTATTGGTGATCACTTAGTATTAACTAATTTTTTTGGCCGACGGAATTGGTAACTAGGTTAGGTTTGTACTTGCTTGATGGGGTCGATTCCAACAGCTACCATCATAATTTCAAGGTGTGTATATACTATCTTTTACGTAACATACAAGGTAAGTCGAGATTTTGATTGGGTGACCTGATATAATAGAGTGCCTTAACAATTCACTCCATAACCCTACTCATCTACACCCAGTGAGCAAATTAACTCATATTATAAAAAGAAAACAAAAAGCAATTTTAAGTCATACTCCAAAATTATTTAATAAATTTGAAAAATCTTATTAAGAGATTGGGGAAATATGATACTTTGGTTGAATTGGAAGAAATATGTTGGTCAATAAATTAAAAAAATCTCATTAAGAAATTGGGGAAATAGGAAAATTTCGTTGAATAAGAAGAAATGTGTTGAGACAATATTGCGAAGGTTTAATTTGTAAGAATGTAAACAGGTAAAGGTCTCGATTCTTGTTGGTGTAAATTTTTCTACAGATTAGTGTCCCGAGACATAAGAAGAGGTAGATGGCATGTCTTTTGTTCCATATGCAAGTGTTATTCAAAGTTTGATGCATGATATGGTTTGTACTAGACCAGGCATTGCTCATTCAATGGGGGTTTTGAGAAAGGATATGTCAAAACCGGGGAAGGACCATTGGACAATTGTAGAGAGAGTCTTGATATATCTACATGGCACTTCAATTTATGCAATATGCTACCAAGAAATATTTAGACCTCATAGAGACATATATACAAGGCTTTGTTGATGGACACTCGGATGGAGATTTTGGATGCAAGGGATTTGCAAGTGGTTATGTCTTTAACCTGGTTGATGGAGCAATGAACTAGATGAGCAAGAGGCAGGCTATAGTTGCATTATCAATTACAGATGTTGAGTACATGGAAGCCACTCATAGAAGTGAGGCATTGTATGGTTGTAACGAATGCGTTCAGGGATTGATTAAAGCATTAAGGATAGGTTGTGATAGCTTAAATACAATTTTTTTGGCAAAGAACCTTGCTTATCATTCCAAGACAAAGAATATTGATGTGCAGTACCATTTTGTTAGAGACATGGTTGAACAAAATGAAGTATTATTGGAGAAGGTTGATACCTTGAAGAATGTTGCATATTCACTGACCAAGTAAGTTAGTACTGACAAGCTTTCTTGGTGTAGATAATCAAAGGGCATTGATATCCCTAGCACTTGATTATATGAATACCTTCCTCCTACCCCTATTTTTTGTAAAGTATTCAACAAGTGGGAGAATGTTGGATATGTGTTATATCATTCACAAGTAGACTTAGTAACATTCTAGCAGGGGTTTGGGCACTAACCCTCCAATGAAGGGGGTCTAGGGGGGAACCCACCCCCTCTTTTGGGATGCATGGTGGGCCAATGACCCCTTGCACCCCTCAAGACAACGCTTTGGGGGTACAACCCCTATTTTTTGTTGGCTCATTATGTATGATTTTCAATGAATGGTTTCAACCCATTGTAAACTAATTATGATTAAGGAATTAAGGTTGTAATCTAATTTGGGTTAACAAATTAGGGTTTTAGATGCTGCAAAATACCTAAATATTGTATTGTGAATGGAAAAGTTAATACAATGAGACAGAAATAAGTGTACCTCTCAATTAGGCAAACATGTTTGGTTAAGGGTTTCCAAGGTCAATCTTATGTACATTTCATGAATGTGCCATTGCTATTCTTATGTTTTAGATTATGTAAGTATTTTCTTTTCTTGCACAAGTTTATCAAAATATTCACACACAAAAACACACACATTCCAAACTAGGAAAAATCCTACAGTACTCAAGGCTACTAACCTAGCCTCTGTTGATAGAATCTTAAGACCCCAAAGTACAACTACATCATCATGTGCAAACAAAACCTGGCCACCTAGCGATCTTAAATCATATATGTGGTTGTGGGCTAAGTTAATTTCGACTTTTACACTTGGTTAAAGATAAAAAACATATATCTTTCCTAACTCGTGGTTATCTCTAAGTTTCCAAAGGCACATTAATGATAAAGATGTTTAAGAAATTGAACCATATTAATTTTTTGAGCTTTCTAGATCTTCACTAATCAAAGAAGAATCTTATGCAGTGTAATTCAAAATATTCGGAAAGTGGACCCTCTCAACCATTTGGGGATTATTCATGGTTGGGGTTCTAAGTTCCTCTGAAGATATGACAAACCATTTTCCAAGAAATTGTCATGGGTGATTATCTTGTAGGTATCAAACTCCACATGTATAATTGTTGAGCATAATTGTATCATTCCTTCATGTTTTCTTATTGTATTGTTCATTTGTATCTTACAGGTATTGTGGGGTTAGTGGAGCTTAGTACGTTTTGATGGTATTACTTGTGGGCTACCCTTGAACCTGGAAGAAATACCTTGTGGATACTACCTTGTTCATTATTTTAGCAAATGTTCTTCTCTTAGCCAAGAATACAAAGAACTCAATAATAAAAAGATTTGATTTGGAATGCATTTTTGTTATCTAAATTGTCTATCCCAGAATTTTCCCTCAAGGATGAGAAAAACAAGGAGCTTGGCATGAATGAAGGACAAATATCCCCATAGGATAACACATTTTTTCCCTATCATTTTAGTCACCATTATGGGCTACATAGTATACAATAAATCATTCATTTTTCAACTTTCAGTTTAATTCATCGGTTATATGTTTTAGATGCTCAGTGAGAGATCATATAGTATGTTATTGGTTTATGTGTCAATTAGAGAAATGCCTCAAGGCATGTTGAGTGTGGCTAACAATTGTTTGGATGCTTAAGGTTGCTCACCCATCAATCATTAATTACTACAGGTTCTCAGATTCAATGCATTTAGTACAATGTTGATCATCCTGCCAATGCTCCTCTTCTCATTGGCCCTCAAGAGTACCAAACTTTCCTCAAGCCAAGGCTTAACCTTACTAGTGCAACAATCTGTTTATCTCAAGTAAGTCCAAATGATATTAAATTTCATTTAAACAACACAACAAAAGGGGAATTTAGATCCAAGAAACCCACAAAGCAAACATGGGTATTGTGCATAGGTATAGATATTCATGATTCTTCTATAGGTGGCTCATCAAAATATAGACCATGGAAGTAAGATTTATATGTATGGAGATGACCCTCTTACTTCTTCCAGTAATCCCATAAGAATAAAGCAATGTGGCAGTATCATCTTGTCAAATTATCGTAGTGGGGAGTAAACAAAATTTGAAATACCATTCCCAAGATCCATAAAGTGATTAAGATTGAGAAACCACATAAAAGTAATGACAAGTGACTGATTTTCTAAAGACATATAGGCCAAAATGGTTTTCTAAATACACATAACTTAGAATGACCAAGTTTTGAGTAAAAACTTTCCCTTATTGTATGTATTCTTATATATACATTGTATAAAAGACAAGCAACTAATTTTCTAAAGACATACATACCAAAATGGTTTCCTAAACACAATAACTTAGAATAACCAAGTTTTGAGTAAAATCTTTCCCTTATTGTATATATTATTATATATACATTGTATAAAAGAAAAACAAAGGATGACGAAGTTTTGAGCAAAAAAATTCCCTTATTAGTCCCTACCGAAGGCATAGAGGGACTATAGCGATCGATAATTCATTGACTTTGTATTAGTTTGTGGTTTGAATACAAATTTTTGAATACTTTCTAATGTTCTAACTACAGAAACAAAAGCATTATTTTTTATATAATAAAAAAAACCATATATGCCATGATCTGATTGGATGATAGATTTGAGGTCTTATTGCCAGCTTCGCTATTCCCAATGAAATATATGTTTCCATATCCAAAGTTTTATCATGCACATTACTTTTTTTATTTGTACTATTCATATTGAAATGTTTAGATATCCAAAGTTTGTACTAAGATCTTATTTCACATGAATAGTGAGTTTTTCATATTACTTTGTCGTCTCAGTCAATTTTTTTTTTTCCATAGTCCCCACTGTTTGAAGTATTGTTATTATTATTATTATTTTTATTATTTTATTAGTCCCTACTGATTTTTCTTTGTTGTTGCGTACTTCGAGATTCTTTGTCATTGTTGCGTACGTAAACAATCCTGCCAACCGACATTTTTTCTTAAATTTTTGCACAATGTGACGCCCTTTGACGGTTTTGGCAGTCTTAAATGTTTACCTAACATGTCCGACAACCTTAAATGTTTATTGTACAGATTTGTTACAATATAGTTTCGTTCCATTTTTTGATATTGTTGTTTGCAGTGAAATTGTGCAATATTGTTCTTCACCAGCATCACTGGTTCAGTGGTTGATGCTTGTTCATTGGTTCATTCCATGTTGATTGTTCTTGGTTGATTCAACTTTGCAAAGTTGACATCCTGCAATTGCAGTTAGACCTCTTCGTGGTTGTTCACTATTTTTTTGTTCTTCAACTTTGTAAGCAGTTGGACCTGTTGTTACGGTTTGAAAGTTTTGGGGTTATGCTTCTTTCATTGGTTGTTTATGGGTAAGTTTCCATGCCATCATTTCATTGTTGTTCCTTTTTTCCTTGCCTACTGTTTTTTCACCTTGCAAGCAAGAATTCTCAATGGTGGGAGTCCCTCTCTCGAAATTTTGTTGCAGAACATATTTTTTTGTGGATTTTGGGACCATAATATTTTCCTTGTTCTTGAATGTCAATGTTCTATAGAGAACCCTCCGTTGTCGCAGCCATGGTTACATATAGAAAAGAAAACCAAATGTTTTTCTCTTATTTTCTCTTCTTGGAAACCATGCGTTTTCATATGCCAACTTCCACGTCCTGGATATTGTTCCATATATGTTTCCAAAATTGCAATGCAAAGGGGTTTAGAAAATGAATTCAGACCTATCACAAGGGGAACCATCTACTGAGGTCTAGTGACAGGGGAATGCTCTTATTCTCTGGGTCAAAAAAATCCGTCCACTTGTTTCCTTTGTCCTGTCCTTTCTATTTTGCAGAACATCTTTTGTCTCTAAGAAGCTTGTAGGATGCACACCATGAATAGGTTCAAATTAGTCTTTGTGCACATCAAATTTATAGTGTTATTTATTTGCGTTGTTCCTTCTTTTTGGTGCACTATTCACTAATGTTTCATATGCTGTGGTGACTAGGGGGGATTGAATTTGACAAGAAGAAGGTTGAAGGATATATACCAGGATTGGTACACAGTTCCACGCTTGTAGTTTTCTATTTATCTTTTTTTTTGTTTTTCGTTTCCCTCCCCCACCCTTCTCTGCTTTCATATAAACTGAATATAGATAAGAAACAACTTGAAAATCACAGTTTAAGAGATGAAACAAGTAATAGATGTTGAGTCGTATGAAACAGATACAGACTCCATTATACATGGCAACATCGACGAGGTGCTGCATACCAATGGGATTTTTAGATTTGATGCATTCTCGTATATTGTAGGAGATTTCATTTTCGATGCATTTCAGGTTTGACTGCATTTTCGTTATTCCTCGCCCGACTTGCACAATGGATTGATAGATTATTTCTTGGGCTATTTAAAAAATGGTGATGCTGAGGCATTGGATTCGTATGAATATGAATTAACATCTGATTTTCTTTGGGAGTTGTATGAAATACATCATGTCACTATGTATTTTTCAAAGATGTAGTTGTCTGGATCTGCTATTTTCCCTGTGCATGAGAGGGCACTTTGGGGAGATACATTTTTTATATGTTGGTTGTCTAAGTGGCTCAATATATCAATTGGAATATGGTCACTAACAAGAAAAAAAAGATATCTACTATTCAACAAAACTGCATCTTGTTCTATGATGCCAATCCCGTTAGTGGTCATTGTGAACCACTACTGTATAGAAAATTTTCCATATGAAATCTTTGAGGACCTCATATCTACTTGTCCATCATTTGCAAAGACCTTGAATTGCAGTGGAAACAGATCATGCATCGCATAGACTGCCATGGTTTGCAGATAACAACAACTGTTGTATCTAGATATGGAGATAGTTTGTTCAATGCAATTTGATGTTTGGTAGCAACAGAGTTCGATGTGCAGTTGCTGCAGCTTTACATTGTACAGTCGTTTTGCAATGCAATTATAGGTGACAACCAACAGGCTTTTAACTACTTGCATCAACACCTTTTTCTGTATCTCCTAGAAAATGTGCCCACAATTGGAAGTTGGAAATAATACCTTGTAAACATGGAACTGCCATATGAAAAAGGAAATGTGGAGGGTGGAAGATTCTATTTACAATGGCTATCTATCATATTCAAAGTAAATATCTAGGTTTGGTCGACCCTACCAGATGGCACTGTCGATTCCTGGTCTATTGATTCAAATTACAATCGAACAATTGACATCATCTCGTTGAAAATAGATATGACACATATCCATTATCAACCTTTGCTGGGACATATCACTAGTTCAGGGTCCACTGTCCATGCCACCCAAACATCATCGAATATGCATATGCATGGCATGCTTTTTAATGAGAATGAAACTCCTCCCAGTTGCGATGAGGCCATATGGGGCTTAAAAAAAAACTATAGACTAAGTTATCACAACTTGAAAAAGGTCATGCATCAAATTCATCCCAGTTGTGATGAGGCCATACAGGGCTTAAACAAAAAATGTAGACTAAGTTATCACAACTTGAAAAAGTTCATGCGTGGAATTCGTCCCAATTGTGATGAGGCCATACAGGGATTAAAAAAAAAACGTAGACTAAGTTATCACAACTTGAAAAAGGTCATACATGAGAGAAAAAAATACATTGGTAGTATAGGAAATATTGTTGGTTCAGGGTCCAATGTCAATGCCACCGAAACCACATCGAATTTGCATAAGCATCTTCATCCCAGTTTCCATGAGGTCATCCTGGACTTGAACAAGAAACATAGACTAAGTTATCACAACTTGAAAAAGGTCATATGTGAGAGAAAAACATACATTGCTACGCTTCCTTGTAGAGAGAAACTGACATATCACAGTCTAAAAAAAATTATTTGTGCACAACACAACATAAACAGGTGCGGTCCCATATCCCACAATGGTCATGTAGCTGTCTGAGAGGAAAAAATCACATTTCGTGGGCTAGAAGCAACACCGTGAAGTACTACCAATGAAAACCAACAAACACTTTCTACCCATAATTCCCTATGGAAGAAAGATGCAAGATAAACCTACATGAAACAAATCAAAGACACTCCTTCCATTGCATGTGCAATTTGCGATCAATTGAATTTCGCAAAAAACAATAAGTCTTTCATGCTTGATTTGGAAGCAGAATACCTTTGCTTGACACAACATGATAAAACATTTTCCAGTAGCAAAATTTGTCTTCCATGCAAATGGTCGATTGAAAATGGAAAAATGCCACAGTTTTCAACCCCTTACCAAATAAGATGTAATACACCACTACCATATGTAAGTGCACTTACGGAACTTGAAGATAGACTAGTGTCTCTGTGAATTTCATTTGCACAAATTAGACCCTAGGGCTATAAACAACCCTAGATGGGCTTAATAGGATCAATTATTAATGTGCATGTTAAACTAGATGTTGTGCAAAAATCCTTGCCACAATTCATTAGAGATACAATGACAATTGTTATGGCTCTCAAAATACACTTGCAATACAAAAATTCAGATCAGACAGGCAAAGTGCGTCTGCATGTTGTTATGAAAGCATTAAAAAAATTATGTTCCAGGGCCCTGTATAAAGAACAAAACATTTGTATAAATGAGAATTGGAACAATGTTCTTGGAGAAGAGGATCGCTGTTACACATCAAAATTACTCACTTCGATGGTGTCGCAAGTGTCGTCATTACAAGTGTCACATTTTGCTCACAAGTGTCGCATTTTGCTCACAAGTGTTGCAAGTGTCAGGAAAAACATATTGCCATGATGCCCATGTCGTGCCTATAACGACATAAGGAGGACACTTGACACATGTCAAACACTTGATTTGGAAGAGGAGGAATGGTTAACTAGGATTATGAACCTCTTGCCATCTGAAAGAACCTAAAAAACTGAGTTTTTGGAGGAGAGCGCTCCCCTATACCTCTCTTAGGAGTGCTGGTGCCCCCCCTTACACTGTCTGGGAGTGTTATAACGCCTTGATAGCCGTTTTGAGGGAGTGCTGATGGGTTTAGGGAGTGCTAGTGCCCCCCTAAAGCCTACTGGGGAGCACTATAATGCTCTGATGGCCCTTTTGAGGGAGCGCTTCCTATTCTGGGCAGTAGTTGGTTTGTTAAGATGAATGGGGGAAGGATCCCTTCAATCCCCAAAGGTAGTTGGATTTGAATCCCTAGTCAAGCCATGATCTTAGGGAAGATCCCTAACTGAAGGAGGAAAATCCTCGACTCACCCCAAAGATATCTCAAGTGGTTGAGCCTCTCCAAGGCTATATAAGCAGGTTTTCTCATGGTGAATTGGGGAGATGGATGGAGAATGATACCAAAATTATGATCTCATAAGTGATATTTGGAGAAGGGATGAGAAGCATGAAAACTATGATCTCATAGGAAACACACAGTGAAGTGGAAGCTAATCAGCAAAGCTATTGTCATTCCGATCGTGGAGCTTTTGAGCAAGGGTTAGACAACAAGAACTTGACGAAACTGTTGCATTCCATCCATGGCTGTAAGTAACATTTCATCCTCATTAATGTAATCTGCTTGGCCTGTTTCTTTCTAATTTGTGTTTGAAATTACATGAATTTGTCTCTAAGTAGATAGGTCTTCTTTGAACTAATATCGATATAGTAGGAAGTGGTTGTACTTTCGTTTGTCTACAGGGCTTATCGAGGAGCGAAAGATTGGAGCTCAACTCAGACTGTGCAGGGACAAAAATCGGTAAAAGGTACATATTTCCTCCTTCCTCCTCATGCATTAGTTTATGTAGACCTAAAAGGAAGTCATTGACCATGATAAGCATTTCATGTCTTAGAGTTAAGAGTCTAGCTCTTTAAGGAGATCTACCGATCCATAAGGAGATTTTCCTTCAACAGAAATTGGCAACTCCATTGGGGATCAAATTGAAACTTTTGGTTTTGTCTTTCCTCATAGACCTTGTCCTAACCTTTGTTGTTTTCAGACCTTTTTCACCCCACATGTTTGATTTCATATGCTTATTGACTCTTTACCCCCATCACACTCAGCTTGATTGCCAAAATTTGACTGAAATTTTGGGTTTCTGGACATTTTTATGATCTTTTTAAGCCTGGCGCCCCTATGCCCATGTTAGCAGAGCGAAAACACTCCCTAAATGTGTTGTAAAGAGATTTATAATGCCCTGGTGTCCCTTACACTAGAGCGCCAGCCCATTTTTGCAAAAAATCCTTTCCAGAAATGCAGTTGCTGAGGTCCAGACCCTATTTTTTCATTTGCTGAGCTTCTTTGTGATTCAATGCTTCCTCCCATTGACCTTTGGCATCCTTCCTCCTGAGAAGTAAACACCTTTTTGTTCATATTTTGTGCCCTTCTTCCTTTTTTTTTGAGTTTTTGCTGTTGAGAGCTTGAAATCAATCCACTTCTTTCTTCTCTCCTATCCAACTAAGTGAGAACTCTGGTGAAGGACATCAGAAGTCTATGAATCTTCTCATTTGGTTCTTCGAGGTCATATTATCCAATCTATTTCTCCTTCCTTTTGCGTTTTTGGTTTTCTTTCTCTTGTTTGATCGCAAAAAGGGTGTGTTGTTTGTGTGAAATCTGTTTGTGCTTGTCACTGGGTAGTTGACAGGAGAATCATCATTCACATACAAATGACAAAAATACATCTTAGTGATTGGTTTGCATGTTAGAAAGTATTTCTAAAATGTTTTAGCATTACATCGGATTGGATTGAGAACAAATTGATTGAGGGAATTCCTTATTAGTGTTTGATAGTGAAAACAACTCTTTCTCTCCACCTTAAATAGACATTCATTGAAATGAAACGATTGATTATCATCTTTTATGCATTTTTTTGGGGACTTGAGTCATCATTCCATCAGTTTCACTTCCATACACCCTCTGAGTAAACGATAGCCACTAAAATCAACGCTTAACTAAAATCTATCAGAATTTTTACATCTTTGTTAGAAAACCTACATTAGTTTAAGGTGTAGGGCTTTGGAATAGGTTGAAAGGATAACTTTCCAAAGATATCAAACAAACCTAGTATCTTGTTGTAAGGAGAGTCAAATCCAATTGTCATACTGGCTTTCTGGGATCCCCCTCTCACACAGGGGTTACGTACAAGGTCGCATTCGGGTGAGTTACAGAGATTATCCCTCCATGGACCAACCATTTGTAGTGGTCGGATTGTATATTGGGGGTCACTGGAAGGCATACTCACGATTATGTGTGGGATCCTTTCAAGTTGATTTCAGACTTGTTATCCTTCCCATACGTTCTGATTGGACTGTCGACTGTACTTTCCCATGGGCTGACTACGAGTTGGTGACCTTAGTAGCCACAATCTTTAGTGTCTCACACAAGGTGACGGTGAAGGGAAGTCTCACTGTACCTGGAACAGATGTTGGTTAATCTCACTTGGGCTCCTTGGAGGGTAAATCCACAATTACTGCATGGAAGCTTGCACCAAGGCATAAGTCCATTAAGCAGGTCAACAACGTAACTGTTCCACCTATTCTATCCCCGCCTCTTCCTATTTTGATCTCGTGACGTTGGATTTCATCACCAACTAGTGGTTTCATCGTAGGAAGGTTTGTTTGATTGATTGATTCTCAGATTCATAGCGTGTGTTGTTTTTTTTACTTAGTGGACCTTAGGTCGAGTCAGTTTTAATGGCATCGAATACCGAGAGTACCAATGGAGGAACCCCTTCTTCTGGGGAACCTTATACCTTTCCTTCGTTTGGAAACTTTGGTCCTCTATATATTGCCACACTAAGTCTTCGAGGACTCACCATCGAATTACCAGTTTGGTTGTTCCCCACTTCGGTGATCCCGAATCCTCCCAATGTTTCAGCTGCACCTAATACTTTAGATGTCAATACACCACCCACACATCAACCTCATGTCGACTTTTTGCCTTCTTCGTCCATCAAGTCTCCTTCCATTTCTCCTTCTTCGCCTAGTGAAAGCTCTAAAGAAAGTAACCGGGTTGATCAGAAGAAGAAGAAATGGAAAGAGAAGTAGAAGAAAAGCCTGAAAAGGACCAAGACCCCAACAACATCAAATGTTGGCTCTAAGTAACCAGTTACCGTTAATAGTACTGGGAGTGTTGATGAAGTCAACAAGATTAAAATGAAGAATCTGAAACCCAAATTCTCTTGCAGTCTTTGTAAGGGTGACCACTTTCTGAGGGATTGCCTCGGTCTTACCCAGGTCATAGAAATGTGGTCCTCCATGTCATTAGCCTCTATCAGTCATGTCGATGATACCCCATTAACTAGTGATGTTAAGGTTGGTAAGAAGAAGAAAACTGTCAATTTTCCTTGCATGTTATGTAAAGGTGATCATTACTCTCACCTTTATCCTCCTATGGATGAGGCTTCTTCTCTCTTGGAAAAACTTCAACTTCCAAAAGGTTATCGTAAGATTTCCCCCAACCTATCATTAGTTGATGGTTTGGTCAATCTAATTCCATCCCCGGTTAGTTTGGTTGATCAGGTGGTCAATCTAGTTTCCTCCTCGATTGAACCACAAACCCAAGTAGTTGATCCAATTCTGTCATCGATTAGCCCCGCTCTTCATCAAAAGAGTGTAACCCAAGTGGTCGATCTTTTTTCATCCTCGGTCGATCCCACTCTCCCGTTAGAAAGTGACTCCAAAGAGGTCGATCTGTTTCCACCCGTAGACCCCATTCTCTCCTTGGAGAATGAAACCAAAGTGGTTGATCCAGTCCCTTCCTCGGTCAGTCCCACCCTTCATCCGAAGAGTGCCAAAGTGGCTGATCCAGTCCCTTCCTCAGTCAGTCCCACCCTTCATCCAAAGAGTGCCAAAGTGGTTGATCCGATTCCATCATAGATCAATCCCACTCTTCCTTTGAAGCGTGCCTACATGGTCGATCTGATCCAATCATCGGTCGATCCTACTCTCTCTCTAGAGAGTAAACCTGATACTGCCCATGTTTTTCTCATTGATACAGACTCTACCGTGCTAGGGATCATTCCTCCTTCTCCCATGAAACCCCCTCCAAGTAATGAGGCCATCCTTTTTTATTAGGGTGCGCTAACTAGACCTCGTCTTCCCTCTCACATTCCTTTCCAGATTACAATACAGGTTTGTGGTCGAGATGTTCCTCAAACGTTGATAGATGAAGGTGAATCCATTAGTATTTTGTCCTCTGTTGCTTGGCATGCTTTGGGTTTTCCTCAGCTTGCGCCGGTTACACAGTATTTGTTAGCTTTTAATAGAAGAACCAATCAACTTTTAGGGACCCTTCCTCAGTTTCCTATAACTTTGGGAGGTAAAATTGTCTTTATTGATGTCATGGTAGTCCGAGACCCCTTGGATTTCGCTTTACTCCTTGGGCGGGATTATTTCTATGCTATGAAAGCTCTTGTATCCACTCTTTTCCGTGTGATATCTTTCCCTCACGATGGAAGAATTGTGACTATTGATCAACTTTCATTCATCGGCCCTGACTGGGTTACCTCCCTAAGTGGTTCTTATATGCAGATAGTATCTCCCCTGCCACATGTCAATTATGTGGCATTGTCTCCCATGACTTAAACTTCTGATTATTTAGATCTGATAGTGGACATGGTGATTTCTTTGGTAGGGTTATTGGAGCCTGATCTCCTTTCTCCTATCGCGACCCTCGACATGTGCTCTTTCCCGAGTGATTATCTTCCATTCAGTGAAGATCTCCTAAAGGCCATGACCGAGTTTTGTCCCTTGACACGGTGTCCTTACAGAGAATTATCCTCTTGGAAGCCGTGATCAAGACGAAGCCATGAGCATAGTTTCTCTTCTTTGTGGCAAGCTCATTAAAAAATGAAATAGAGGCCCTGAGCATAGTTCTTTTCCTGTGTCAAGCTCGTTAAAAAATGAAACAGTCACCTCTCTTGAACCTTATTTTCATCCACCCTTCTCCTTTTTTCTCATCTCGAAGAGAAATTGGTGACAACCTCAAAGTCGACGAATGAATTGAAGCTTGGAGGGCATGTCTCCGACCTTTGATGATCTTCCTAGAGTTAAGCCACTAGCTTTCAAGATGGGGGCATACTGAGCTTAGTCTTTGTTCTTTCTTGTGCTCGAAAATACATGAGAATGCATCCGGGTATACTTTTATCTCTTTTTTGGACCTGTATGAATACACGAAAAAGGAACCCCTTGGAGTCTTCTTTAATCTCTTTTCAGACTCTCTAAACATGAAAATATCTCTGAGTGATCTTGCTTCCTTTCCCACTCGTTAAAAGGTTTGAAAGGGCGTATTTCGAGTGATAATTTATGTATTTTTTGGCCTCGTGAGACTAACATTACGAAAAAGGACAACCTTAGAGTTACCTTTAAGTTATTTTCAGACTCTCTAAACATGAAAATATTGTCGAGCACCTTGTTCTCTTCACGCTCATTAAAGTATTTGAAGAAAACATCTGTTGAGTGATAGTTTATCTCTTTTTTGGTCTCATCCGACTACTTTGTGAAAAAGGAACTGAGAGAGTTCTCTTTTAAGTGTTTTTCTCGACTCTATAATCATGAAAAACCTTCGATTTTTCTGTCTTTGGACTCGTTAAAACAAGCATAGACAGGCCCATATGGGATCAAACCCTTACTTCTTCTAGTTTGTTAAACAAAGGAAGAGGAACTTACCGAAGGTGAGTTTTATCGAGCATGTGTTATCCTCCTCGAGCTTGTTAAATTAAAAAGAGGTACTCATCTATCTGGATGGGGAAAAAAATTGAAAGAAGCAAGCCAAGCAGTTTTTTGAGAATATTACCAAGTAATTCTTAGAGTCGCCCTTGAACACAGCAATTTGTCTTTTGCATGCATTATAATATGTTGAACCTCTGCACTGAGCCAATCCTTTGAGTTTATTTCACTCCTTTGGGTCACCTGATGTAAGTCACAACATCCACTACATCATCAAGTTTTGGTCCATGTCATGTTTCTGCTATTGTGCCTTAGTGTTCAAGGGAAGTATCCACCTCGAGAGTTAGCCATCACAAATATCTTGTCTCAATACCCGTGTCATTCCATGTTCATTTGATATACCAATTACATCTCTATGTCCGTTTCGTGTCGTTGATGGGGGATACATCAAGGCCCTTCTTCAACGAGTCTATTCCTGTCAACTTCAACACATTATCCAGGGACTAGAATTAGAAACCAATTAGTACTTTAGGACCTACATGCCTCAATGGCAGGCCTCCTCACGTCCAGTAGTGGGTTTACATCATTGACCTCTAATCGGATGATTCCACAGATGTTTGACTTCAACTCATCTATTCACATTAAGTGGAATGTACTAGGGTACCTTAGGAATCATTAACATTAATGGTGATTTCCCTCGTGCTTGTTAACGGTTTATATCATTGACCAGTAATCAAGTGGTTTCTACCCTGTTCGACATTAGTACATCTATTCACATGGTTGGATTCGTACTACATCGGGATCGGTACGAAGACCCTGGGTTGAGTGATCACTTTGATATGTACTTTGCCCAGGTTGCGATGGAATTTCTTTTGAACAATGACACATATACTGTTGCATAGATCCACTTTATATTGGTCATGGCTATGTCTTGTCATATCATAGATCCACTGTGTATTCTTCATGGCTATGATCAGTTTAGGTCATGGGAGTATAGATCCACAGTGTATTTTCGGTGGCTATACCTTTTTGTCAATACAATTATGGATCTGCAGTGTATTTTATGGTGGCCATATCTTGCAAGTCTCTATCACTCAAGCATAGGTATGCTTGCCTTGGGTTTGAAACATGTCATAATATTTTTTGGATGTTTTTGTGCAGTTTCTGTCAGGTTCTCTACATCTATACCCTTGCTTGAAAGTCTACAAAGCATTTCAGTTATCAGTTCTCATATTCTAACTTCATACTTTGGGGGGCAATCTGTTACACATCAAAATTACTCACTTCGATGGTGTCGCAAGTGTCGTCATTACAAGTGTCGCAAGTGTCACATTTTTCTCACAAGTGTCGCAAGTGTCAGGAAAAACATACTGCCATGATGCTCATGTCGTGCCTATAATGACATAAGGAGGACACTTGACACATGTCAAACACTTGATTTGGAAGAGGAGGAATGGTTAACTAGGCTTATGAACCTCTTACCATCTGAAAGAACCCAAAAAACTGAGTTTTTAGAGGAGAGCGCTCCCCTATACCTCTCTTAGGAGTGCTGGCGCCCCCCCTTACACTATCTGGGAGCGTTATAACACCTTGATAGCCTTTTTGAGGGAGAGCTGATGGGTTTAGGGAGTGCTGGCGCCCCCCTAAATCCTACTGGGGAGTGCTATAACACTCTGATGGCCCTTTTGAGAAAGCGTTGACTATTCTAGGAAAAAGTTGGTTTGTTGAGATGAATGGGGGGAGGATCCCTTCAATCCCCAAAGGTAGTTGGATTTGAATCCTTAGTCAAGCCATGATCTTAGGGAAGATCCCTAACTGAAGGGGGAAAATACTCAACTCACCCCAAAGATATCTCAAGTGGTTGAGTCTCTCCAAGGATATATAAGCAGGCTTTCTCATAGTGAATTGGGGAGCTAGATGGAGAATGATACCAAAATTATGATCTCATAAGTGATATTTGGAGAAGGGATGAGAAGCATGAAACCTATAATATCATAGGAAAGACACAGTGAAGTGGAAGCTAATCAGCGAAGCTATCGTCATTCCGATCGTGGAGCGTTTGAGAAAGGGTTAGACAAGGAGAACTTGATGAAACTGCTGCATTCCATCCATGGATGTAAGTAACATTTCATCCTCATTAATGTAATCTACTTGGCCTATTTCTTTCTAATTTATGTTTGACATTACATGAATTTGTCTCTAAGTAGATAGGTCTGCTTCGAACTAATCTCGATAGAGTAGGAAGTGGTTGTACTTTCGTTTGTCTACAGGGCTTATGGAGGAGCGAAAGATTGGAGCTCAACTCAGACTCTGCAAGGACAAACACTGGTAAAAGGTACATATTTCCTCCTTCCTCCTCATGCATTAGTTTATGTGGACCTAAAAGGAAGTTAGTGACCATGATAAGCATTTTCTGTCTTAGAATTAAGAGTCTAGCTCTTTGAGGAGATCTACCTGTCTGCAGGGAGATTTTCCTTCAACAATGGAAACTCTGCAAAGACTCTCGAAACTGCTAGTGAATTTGATACAAGTGATGAATCAAAGAATGAAACACCTGCTGAGACATTGGTGCATGGATTCACTAATGCACAGTTCATTCATGACTTGCAAGACAAGATTGTTGAAATTTCACCCGCTGAGGGGCAACTTCCACTTGGAATATTCAAGGACAAATTCATTGAGGAAATGAACTTCCCAACACTCTTCTATGGATATCCACATCCCATTGAAATTACAAAATGATTCAATTACCATAAAATAGTTTGATGGGAGCTGCTACATTCAAGCGATGACTTCTCCTGTCACATAACAAATTTGTTTTTCAAAACAATGCGCATAATAATAGAGCAAGTGTTGTCTTGCATGTGGGTGTGAATAAGAAAAGGACAGTTACAAGGGAGAAATTTGTTGGCCAAGGATGTCAAGTACAAAGAAAACCTAGAAAAAATCCTAAAAACTGATATTGGATACATAGATTTCAAAAACATTCGCATCTCTCCTGACTATTTGCAACAAAACAATAAAACTATTTTTTTAATGATTTGACAATTGGGCCCACCAACATTTTTCATCACATTTACAAGTGCAGAGCATTTCTCGGACCCATTGGTGGTTGTGGTATCTCACTTTCATAGGAACAGGAAACGTAAAAAACAAACCGATACACTAGAAATTAATGACATTGACTACCTCATAAGAAAAGACCCAGTGACATGTACTCACTACTATAGACATAGAATAAATGCTTTGAGACAATTAATATGCCATGATGAAACATTTTTTGAAAAAATATCAGACTATTTTTTTGTGTCTGAATTCCAGAACAGGGGGAATGAACATGACCATGCACTGTTATGGATAGAGGGTGTACCGGTCTATGGAGATGAGAACAATTCACAGATCGAGTAGTTTGTGGACAAATACATAACATGCAACACAAATCATTTGGATCCAGAACTTTCCCAAGTCCATAGACATTATCATACAAAAAGTTGTAGAAAATGAAAAAACTCGCATTGCAGATACAACTTCCCCGTGCCGCCAATGAGAGCAACAAGAATCATAGAGCTACTTAGTTTAGAGGACAACACTTTCATTGAGAAATCTAAATCCTTGTTCTCATTTCTAGAACAACGAGATTTTAATGAGTTGATGAGCTTCGATGACTTCTTGACAGAGCTAAATCTATCAGAAGATGAGTACATCCAAGCCATACAATGTAAGCTTAAACAACCAATAGTTTTCCTTAAACAAAAACTTTCCCATATCTAGAAGAACAATTTCTCTAAGGACATGCTATTTATGTGGAATGCAAACACAGATGCGTAGTACATCCTCAATGCATATGCTGCAACATCATACTGTACCTCGTATATGACAAAGGTTGACAAATTGATGACAAGTGCATTCTGAAAAATACACAAAGAACATGAAAGAAGTCATATCGATGCCATAGAAATGATACATACGCTTGGAAATACACTACTTAATCTTCAACAAATGTCTGCTCAACATTCAATCCACATTGCACTTTCCCTGCCCCACAATTGTAGTTCAAGAAAATGTGTCTTCATAAACACTTCTCCACTTGAGAAACACACATTTGTACTTAAACCACCGTGTTTTCTACAATAAGAACCTACCAATTTAGAAGACATGTTATGTTGCTCTATTATTGATTATTACCTCCAACGTCCATCTCCTATTAAGCATATCTTCTTAGCAGAATTCGTATCGCATTACAAAAAAAATGGTTTGCCCATATTGAAAAGAAAAAAACCATCTGTGATACGGTTTGTCAAATACAATAAACATTCTAACTATGAGAACAATTGTAGAGAAAAACTACTATTATACATTCCGTTCAATGAAAAAGAAGACACATTAAAACATAATTTCCCTACATGGGAAGCTGTGTATGTTGCCTCTGAGACTATAGTGCAAATCAATGAAGCTAGATTTACTTACAATGTTAATCCAACATGGGGTGATCTAGAAAGCGGAGTTAATGAAATAGAAAACCTTGACAATCTTGATGAGACATTCACAAACCAAAAATCAACTAGAACTCCATGCGAGTCCTATGACTTGCAAGTAGATTTGCCTCGTCCTCGAGTAGATGGCATTGAAAAACATATCAATCTTGGTTTTAAAGTCACAAAACATCCTTTCCTTATTGAAAATAATGAATACCACATAATTAGACATCTGTTGAATCAAGAACAACAAACAATTATAATGGACACTACGCTTAAAAAACACTTGAGCATGCACACTCCTGTGCACTTGTTCCTTACAGGTAGAGAAGGAACAAGCAAGACATTCATAGCGAAAGCAATGTTCCAAATGCTTATATAAATCTATGATTCAAACAATTCCTCTGATACTATGAAACCAAAGTGCCTAATAGTTGCATACACAGGAAAAGATGCATATAATGCAGGTGGAACAACAATCCACTTTGCATTTTTTATGCCTTTTAACAAGTCACAATTTCTTCCACTTAGCAAAGAAATGTTAGATACCTTGTCTAAGCTTTATGACAAGCTACAAATTTTCTTTATAGATGAGGCATCTTTGATTGAAATTCACTTCTTGTATTCCATTGACGACCGAATAAGAAGCATAAAACATGTGCACACGAAATACTTTGGAAACATTGACATGATATTATGTGGGTATCTTTACCAGGCACAACCCATTCAAGATTCTTTGATATTTGAACAACCTATGATTAACATGCAAACAATGACACATGACTTCTGGAGGGACAATATTAAATGCTTTGAATTGCATACTACTATGCACCAAACAGATGAAACATTTATTGCAATTCTAAATAGAATGCGGACAAACAACCAAACACATGATGGCTTAACATATGTCAATTCGAGGTGCTTGCGACCTGCACCAACAAAACCAACCTTCCCTTACCTGTTCTACACAATTATAGATGTTGCTATGAATAATAGGTACATTCTATCACTCATGCCTAGAAATGATATCATCATTAATTCAATTGACCTAGAAGAAGACAACCATAGAAATGTGCCACGTCATGAACATACAACCACTTTACCTTTGCATCTTGTCCTAAAATTAGAAATGCTGGTTGAAATATATGCCTGCAACTATGATTCACAGGATGGCATGGTCAATGGTGCAGATGGAATTCTCAAAGGCTATACCAAAACATAAAAACTTGATGTCCTCTGGATTAAGTTCCATGAACCGCATATAGGAAAGCGACAAACAAGCAAGTTGTCTTATCTATATAATTCAAACACTGCAAGTGATTGTACACCTATCTTGCGAATATCAAAGCTAGTATAGACATCAGCAAAAATAGGTCGACTGAAGATTTGAAAACAGTTTCCAATTAAACTTTCATGTGCACATACAGTCCAAAGATCGCAAGGACTAACACTTGATAGTGTTGCATTTCAACCTGCTGGAATTCAAATACATGGACTTGTATACACAACACTATCCCGTTGTTTGCACTCTTTTCATCGATGTGTGAGCAAAAAGTGAGTGCTTACATGCCTAGTTGGGCTCTGCTAGTCATGACAGTTGTATGGTAAAAGGTTAGAAAGAAACAACTAAGCTATTAACAAGAATTAAACAAAAACTAAAAGAAAACATGAGCATAATAACAAAAATGAAAAATAAATGAAAATGGACCAATATCACCAATATATAGCTTGATCTGATTGATGAAATCCAAATATACACAATGGAGAAAGAGGACTTGGGTCCCTTCCCTCCCCAATGGAAGGCTCTTGAGGCCCTCAACTGATTTGCTCTCCTTACAATGAAAGGTGAAAATGTGAATGAAAGAACTCCAAGCTTCTCCACTCTAGTGAGAGATGGAAAGCCTATGAAATGGTGTTGATTATGTCAATTACCAA
>ML779234.1:747111-768095 GCA_009831015.1 Picea engelmannii | reverse complement strand
GGTAACGTCCTTCGATGTAAGTTTAACGAGCCCAGAGAAGGGAAGCTCGGTGATTTTTCATGTTTAGAGAGTCTGAAAAAACATAAAAGGAAACTCCATTGGGGTACCTTTTTCGTCAATAGTCTAGTCGGTTCGAAAAAGGGTTAAACTAGCACCGATTGGACGTCAATTCAAAACCATTTTAACGAGTGTGAAGAAGACAAGATCACTCGGTGATTTTTTCACTTTTAAGGAGTCTGAAAAAAGCTTAACTATGGACTCCGTCAGGAATATTCTTCTGGACCATTTTAATGAGTGTGAAAGAATAAGGTCACTCGACAATCTTTTTAATTTTAGGGAGTCTGAAAAGAGCTTAACTATGGACTCCGGGGGGGTTTCTTTTTCATAAATTTAGTCCCTCAGGCCCGAAAAAGGAATAAAATTATACCTGAAGATACTCTTCTAAGAAATGAAAATTCAATAGAGTATTCCTTTGTTCGTACAGTTGACCATCCGGACCGAAAAAGGGGTAAACTACCGCCGGACAGACGTGACTTCAAATTTCAGTTTAACGAGCGTGAAAGGTCACAAGATCGCTCGACAATATTTTCATGTTTAGAGGGTCTGAAAAGGGCTTAAAAGGAGACCTGTTTAAGGAACGTTCTTTTGGACCAATTTAACGAGTGTGAAGAAACAAGGTCACTTGACAATCTTTTCATCTTTAAGGAGTCTGAAAAGGGCTTAAAGAAGACTCCATAATGGTTACTTTTCTCAGTTAATCCGGACGAGATCGAAAAGCATAAATACAGTCTCGCCATATGTTTCTTTTGGGTCTCAAAGAGAGCTTGAAAAACACCAAAAGTAGCCATGATCGACACTTTGTGGGTCGATGTCAGGTATTGCTTCATAAGACCAGGAAAAAACGTCGTGGAATTCTTTAAAAAGATCCATGTAAATCTGAATCTCTTCGGGGAGCAATCCGCTCCGACGAAGACATTCTCCACGATGACGGAGTTTCGGGAGATATTGATAGGTATAGTTTCAGCAATAGTCACCATATTGCCCTCAACATAAATATCCTGTGTAGCCAAGAGGTTAATGGGACAAGGTTGATCTCCCGTCATGGTGATAGTGAATTCTCCTGCCTCGATTCGATGTAACTCTGGGAGAAAGTATGATCTGTGATGAAGATCATCCCAGGGTTTGTCCAGACCAGTCATTGCTTCGATTATGGCTTTGTCTGAAGGCAAGACTAAATCTAACGAATCGGTATCGACAAAAGAATCATGAGCCCAGATAGGCTCAAGTAAGGGATCCAACTCTTGTGCGGGAATCGGATCAGGAGTAGCTGAACTTTGCTGAACCAAGGAGTACGCTACTTCAGCAGCCGACAAGGGTGTAGACATGCCCGCATGCCCTGTCACATCCATCGTGTCTGATGGGGAAGGAAGAATCCATGGATCCTGAAAGTAAGTTGTGCGGAACGACGAAACATGGAAAATTTCAGCCTTATGGTGAGTCGAAATAAACTTGACATCACTATGAGGAGGTGGGTAATCGAAAGTACCAATCAAAGATGGGCACAAACCAACTCCTACGTTAACAACACCGGCTTGATGATTATCAACCATAGGAACCGTGGATGCCCCCAAGGCTGGGTCAGGTCGAGAGAAGGATAACTGATCAATAGTCACTATCCGGCCTTCATGTGGAAACAATAGGACTCAAAAAACTGTAGCGACCACCACTTGCATTGCGTAAGTACAACTATGACCTAACAATAGATTGTAATCGATGGGGGCATCGACTACCTCTACTTCGACACACACGGTCTTTCCCCCTAACTGCACTGAGAAAGAAGGAATGATGCCATGTGGTCGGAAAGAACGACCATCGAATGCAGTAAGAAGAGTAGGTGACGGAGACAACTCAGGTTGACCAATGGCTTTCCAGCATGCTAACGACATAACGCAAGTCGAAGCACCCTCGTCTACCACCGTGCGGAAGATATTCCATGCAAAGGTTTTCGTCGGGTGAGCCACTACTATCTGAAACGCGACGTGGTAAGGAAAACGAGGTTTCAAGTCAGTCGTATCTAACATGATCGTTCCCAGGTTACAAGTCTCAGTAGAGCCTAAAGCAGTCAACAAGGATTTTCTCTGAGCAGGGAAACTTTGGAGGACTTCCAAAGTGGACATAGCACAAGGGGTTTGTGACAAATCTTCCACCACAGAGTAGTTCTGGGTGGCCCTTGCATTTGGATTATGAGAAGCTCGTTTAAATGCACCTTTTGGGATGCGAGTCATTGTTTCACCCAACGTCTTCTCGATCTGTAGAGGAAGAGATGGGATCTCGGCTTCTTTGCCCTTCTCAGAGGCTCTTGGTTTGCTATAATCGTGACCTCTAGTCGCCATGAAAGTGTCACTTTTCATCATATATACGTTCGCGGAAGATGAATTATTGGGGGTAGGGAATTTTTCGTGGCTGCCCCCCTCGGTACTTGTAGAGGCTTGAGTTAAATTTTTCCCATGCTAAAAGGGATTAGTCAACACGGCCTGCTGTTGCTGCGTGACAAACTTCTGGGCCTCTGCAAGTCGAGGGCATAGATGGGTTGGGTGGTCTTCCACACATAGGTTTCACGGATACCTTGCCTTCCTCGTTTCCGTAGTGCCCTTGCCAGCATTATCAGTTTGTTTCTTATCCCCCTTACTCTTCTTGCGTTGTTTTTTCTTTCCTTCAGGCTGCTGGTTGGCCTTTGGGTTAGTCATCTGTATAGAGTGTACTTCCGACGTTTGAGTAGGAGGAGCAGCCAAAGCAGGCGTCTGGCTGGCCGCTGAGTGTTGTATAGATAACTGTTGCAATTGTTTAGTCAATTGCTCAGCGGGCTTGGTTTGTGCCGAACCAACGATACCGTTAGCATGTGGTTCGGCTCTCTGTCTGGTTTTGTTCAGAATCGATCGTGGTGCATCTGGTAGGATGGTGTACAATAGACTAGACTGAGAATAGATAAGCTCAAACTGTTGAGCCCTCATGATGGCCTCTTCCTCGAAGAAGACCCCTGAAGTTGCGACGTCTTTGGATAACTGCGGAACTAAAGACTTAAGGAACCACTCAAGCAGGAATGCTGGTGGGATGGGTACCTTGATCAAACTTTTTCGGCGTTGCCACTCTCGTATATGATCTGAGATATGGTCCAATGACGTCTGCTCGAAATTGGCTAGCAACTCTGTGCCGACGTCGTATCTCACAGGTAACTGGAAATGGTTAGGGAAAGCCATAGCCAGTTCGCCAAAAAAGGAATATCGTGAACGATCAAGCTCTATGTACCATTTGGCGGCACTCCCAATAAGAGTGCATTGAAACAGTCGCAACTGGATGGAGTCATCTTTCAGTGAGTTAGATGAGCACCATAAGTGGAAAGTGGTCACGTGATCACCTGGATCTTCATTAGGCTTGGCCTTGAACTTTGGGATGTCCGAAGGCAACTTTGTCGGCATAGGAGGCCAACGTGGATCGTGACAGATAGGATCATTCAACAACCATGTTAAATCCAGCAAGTGTAACGTTACCAAGAAAGGTAGTTTAGGTTGTTGCTGATAGCCAAGATAAAAGGGTCCTGGAGTTTGACTGGCACCAGGTTGCCAGGAAAAGTTTGGTTGCTAGCCTAGGTTCTGGTAGAAACCGTGGCCCTGACCAGTGTAAGGGTTTTGCATTTGAGGAGACATCATTTGCTGATTCCTCATGAAGGACATAGGATGCTGGGCATTCATCGTATTAGATGGAATTTGGGAAGGATTCCCCCATGCCGGTCCCGAGGGGAGAGGCATGGAGGTCTGTCTGGGGTTCCATTGACTATGGAAAGAATTGCCCCAGAAAAACATTCTAGATGATGGAACGGATCCTTGTGCTGAGTTCCAAGGTCCTGGTATATGTGCCCCCAGCGTAGGAATAGTACCCTGTGCCAGCGTAGACTGTACAAAAATAGGTGTGCCCCCTGATGGGAAAGTAGCGGATGTGGAAGTGTTATTACCAAACGTCCCGTTCCAGATGAATGACGATGAACCCACCGGCAGAGTTTGCACAGGTGTTCCTTGACTCCCGGCTCCAAGTGGACTTGTGTGTGCAGGCTTCCCGGCGGACTGCTGATGCAATCCACTAAGAGAAGGGGACGAAGGAGGGATATGACCCCCAGCGTAAGGAAAAGCATTGAAAGGGACAAGAATGCCCCCAAGTTGACCTTGCAGAGGAGCGTTAGAGCTCCCTGCCCCCAGACCCAAAGTCTATGAAATGGAAGAAGTGAGTGTAGGACTTGTTCCTGAACTAGGCATACCGTAAGAAAATGGAGGGCCGGTCGCACTAGGTGTGTAAGGAGGTGTGGCCACCACGATAGATGGCGTCAGACCACTGTGCGATGTAGTTGCGGTTGAGACCATGGTGGCCCGGACTGTCGACAAAGGAAAGTTAGGAGAAGCTTCTCCTGTGGTAGCAACAATGATAGGGATGGAAGAATTCCCATAGATTTGTTCCATAATTGGGTTAGGCGCTGATAGGTGTTCGTAAAATTGAATTGGCACAATAATGTCCGGCCAAGAATCAGCGTTTGAGGTTTCAACCGATCCAAGATTGGCGGTTGATCCCTCGGGGGGTTGTTTGGGCTCAATGGTTTGAAACCTGGTTGCTTCGAAAGACCCTCGTTGGTCTAACTTCCGCCTCAGTGGTGGCGGGGGTGGCTCCAGTATCACCGGCGGTAGGCCCAAAAGCCTTCGTGACCGACAGAGCTCGGAATCCTCCACTGTGTGAGAAGATTCATGACACGCTAAGGTATTCTACACGAACAAACAGTAACACTCACTAGAAGAAATCCCCTAGAAGATAAATCAAGCAAGCACTAAACTAGTAGGAAGAACAATTACAACAACCAACACTAGAGAAACTTACTGGTGCAAGTGCAACTCGAATACGGAAGCACCCTATGGGTATACTCTGCAAAGCGTTGGTCCAATGTCCATCCTAGGTACCACGGTATACCCCTGCAGTCACCTGTGTATGTCCCTATAAAAGATTGGCAACTAGTTTGCCAGCACGTGAACAACTATTAGGTGGGTACAGTCGGCAGTCGGGTAGACCACAATGAGCAGGGTATCAAGCCCGAAACCTGTTAAGAGTATCGAGAGCAAGTGTTCTGGAAGACGACTGAGGACCTCGAACGGATTCGAGACCCACGAAGCTCCGTGGAAAATGCAAACGACGGAATCCATTAACAAATCCTCTATATGTGTTCTCCGCAACGCTCGGTCCAGCTTTGGAGGGGTTATCTCCGCTACCTTTCCTTACGTGACCTCGTGTTTAGCCCCTGTGTTAGAGGGGGGTCCTGAATAACTTTCCGTAACTAGACTTCTACACTTCCTATTGACAGACTCCGATGTTTGGTTTGGGTGGCCTTAGAGAATTTACTCTCCAACCTATTCCAAGGCCCTATTCTTAAGCTAGTGTATTTACCCTACAAACAGAAAAGTCTACTTGATTTTATTTAGCGTTGATTTTAGTGGGATTAATTAAGTCACAAGATGCGAAAGTGAAACTGATGGTGTGTAAAAAGACTCAAAGCAAAATGAACAAAAATGCTTGGAAACAAAAACTTTTCTAAAAATGCAAAACCAACAACTTTTCAGCAAAAAGACTTCTTTTCTTTTCAAATTTACTAAGATTTCATGCAGTAAATATGAAGGACTTTCACTCAGATCTGCGAGCTACTTATACTAGACATGCACTGCAAAAACTTATGCAAAAATATTTCTTTCCTAGCTACTGATGCAACAACACAATCCTCAAATCAAGAAGAAAATGACACAAGAAATTTTTTATTTTATTTTATTGCAAAATAACGCAACAAGGAAAAATGATGACAAGATCAAAAGCAAGAGAATGAAAAGAAAACTCTGGCTTAAAGCGCAGATCACAAATAGAATCAGAGCACAAAACGTGAAAAGATCAATCAAGACATCACTGATTCTAACACTTGCCTAAAAACCATAAAACAATTTTTTTTTCTCTCTTTTGTCTTTTCTATCAAAAAATCAAATAACAAACACAAGCTAAGGGAAAAATGCCCTAACCTGCTGACTGTGCAGCCCCAAAATCTAGACCCCTGAGAGGAGCTCTTCTCACCACAGGAGGGGATGACTGCCCCACCCAAGCTGAAAAGATGCCAATCAAGACCGCTACTGTCACCAAGACAGCACGCGTGCAAACGCGTGCTGAGCTTATACAACACGTGGGTACCCGTCGGCTAGCCTTAAGCAGGCCGCGGGTCTATATAAGAACTGAGATAAAAAACACATAGGCAGCCCAGACTTGAAAAAGGCCTCTGGTATTGACAACCAGGGTCTCTAAAAAGGCTTCTGGGTGCTATTGCTTCAACAGAAAAGAAAAAATTTCACAAAAGAAAACAAATTCAAAGAACGACTAACAGACTAAGGTAGACTGAAAGTAAGACAGCAAACCAACATAACCCAGACAGGATCCAGAAAGCCCCCTGAGAAGGTAAAACTTCTGATAGGGCAGAGAGGACTGCCTCTTAAGCTTCTTGGGCTCTACACACTACTGAAACCACTACAGTAGGTGTCCAAATGCGGGTTGTAGATGGTTAGGGCGCGGGCACAGGCGTGCAGGCCTTCCGCAGGATGCGTGTACCTCTGTGTGTCCCGTGAATAAATGTCAAGTGTCAGTCAAGGAAGACTGGTATTGATAAGCAGGTTCCCTGCTAGAATTGACCTAACAGACAACAAAAATAAACAAAGAAACAGAGATTGAACTTGTTTGAACTACCCAAAAGATATTTAACCAAATCTGGAAACCCTAAGAGTAAGACTATCCCCAGTGGAGTCGCCAATTCTGTTGTGGGGTTTTTCTACCCTACGGACTAGCAAGCTAGGGCTTTAAACTTGCATGCAGATCATGACCCTTCAAGAATAACTTTTAACCTCCTACCCAAACCTAGAACCCTTTTTCTCAGGAAAACATGGGAAGAATCAACTAACCTTTTTATCGACGGTTGAAGTAGATCCACCATTGAGCTTTTATCTCCTTGCTGCTGCTGCTCCTTCCACAAAGTGATCCTACAATCAAGACAAAACTACGCATGCATGCTACTGATCTACTAGAGGGTTAGAGATTAAACAAAAATCAAATAACATAGATAAGACTCATGTATTTGGGACGGGAAAAGCATCTTTTCATTAATCTCAATATGAATCAACTTACAATGATTTTAGAGACCGGTCACCATTCCTCGATCCTGATCCTGGGCTCCTCCTCTTCTTTTGTCCTCCAACTGCTTTTGCTTGAATTTCTCCTAAAGCTTGAGGCAAGGCTAAAGGGTTGGGACAAAACGGACTTGGCAATTTGGCAGAGTTTCTTTGCTATGATTTTTCCTCCTTTGAATAGTACCCCTACCCCTCCTTTTATAGGCTAGAAGGAGCTAGGGTTTTAGGTGAACTCTCAGCCATGCATGGTTGGGAGTTCCAGTTAATTGACAAAAAGCTCTTCGTCCCGGCGGAAACTTTCCTGATTTTTTTCTTTGTTAGGTAAACACGGGCTGTAGTGGGCCAGCCAGCGTTCACACGCGTGCTGCAGAAGGCCTGCCAGTGTCCCAACGCGCCAAGTGCTAGGTTAGGGCATGGGTTACTTGATTTAGGAGGTTTTTGAAGAGTTTGTTCAGCATGGCTTTGGCAAGGAAAGGCAATGAGTAGGCCTGATGCCAGGTAAGCAGGGATAGTGCAATTTAGTGCTATAACATCTATCCACCAAAATATCTTCCATATTGAGCTTCCACAACTCAAATATTTTCCCATTAAACTTCTCGATCTCCATCTTTGAATTGTTTACCATTTCTTTTCACCTGAAAAACAATACCGCAGATCTCCCACTGTAACAAGGCTTATCATAGTCTCGAGCCAAACCCTTGACCACAAAGGTGTCCCCCTGAAGCCAATAAAGCTTTGATACCAAATGTAAATTCTAACCTTGTACAATGTCTACTGTAAATAGATATTTAGAAATGAATAGAAAATATACAATGGCAAATACAAACATTACACAGAGATTTTTCCCCTGGAAACCCAAACCGGGAAAACCAACATATATTATATTCATTCATTGTGTTACAATGTTTACAATAAAAGATACATATAGGAGCCAACGACATCCAAAACCATAACCCAATGAACTATATTATTCCAAAACCCTAATTCCTTAATCGGAAATAGAAAACCATTGGCAAAGAAACCATGTGCCGAAAAACCACCTAAATATAATGTGGTCCCAAAAATGCAGTCCTGATGCGAATTTTTTTTTTCGGGGGCACTTCCCTTGAACCTTAGCGCGGGGGGCTCCGCCCTCCCTACACCCCCCGAGGGGGGTCCTAGAGGCCCCCCTCTAACCCCCCTGCGTGCCCAGCGCAGACACTTAGACACCACTACTCATGCAAAGAATATAACACATACCCAATAGTGCTTGCATATGAAAAATGTTACTCCACCCTTCCAATTTGAACATAGTTTGCATTTGGGCCACAAAGAATAGTAATACAATAAAATAATATGGAATTTTTTTAAGTAAATATAAAGAAATTATATTCTAACTTGAAGCTTCTTTTGTCAAGATCCAGGTATATTACATAACTGTCAATGTTTTCCCCGCTTTTCAATAGTTTCTCAATTTACCTGCCATCTTTGCGCGCTTTCCCAATGCAAATTGATGACACTTTTATTAGCTTTGAAGAGATTGGCATTAAAAGGAGAAAAGGTCGAGGACATCTCCCATTAAAACACATTGAACCGAGATTTACCAGAGATTATATTATGATGTTGCAACATCCACTTTAAATACAATGAGGAGCAAAGGAAGGTTTTCATCACCTTATGGCTACAACTTGACAACATTTCTCTGGAGATACCCTAAATATTTTCGGGCATGAGGACCAGCGTTTTTAGTGGTCCATAGATTATGAATACTGCTCGAGAAATTTTGCCCAGATGAAAGTTATCTCCACATCTGAAATTGCAACGACATATTGTATCCTTGATTTTTTTTTTTTACTTTGAGAACTTGGTCACGTGCTGCGCCAAGAACTATATTCTGAACCAACGGATTGTATAGATGGGAGACCAGTTTCAAAACTTCCTATCGCCTCAAGTATTTCAAAAGATGTTAACACTTCCCGATCCAACACCTACTTTCAAGGGCGAGAATTGCAAATAGTTCTTAAAGAAGCATGGTAATGAATTGGACCTCTGGATGAAGTTATTATAGGACCCAGTGCCCACTCCCCAGGACATGACCATGTTACAGGTTAGTGCATGTAAAAACATTTTTCGAAAAACTGCATGGATTTTCACGAGGACAACGAGAGAAGAAAGTGAAACCGACATCTCTCAGATGATTCTGTATATTTTATATTTTACGGTCAAGGAAAAATCATCTTCCATTGCTGCAAGTTGATTTCCATTCAAATATCTTCCCAATTATTGAAATACAAGAGGCAAACGAAATTATTTATGCCATCTTATTTAATTTTCGCCTTGCCAAATTTCTATCCATTTCCTGGACTATTTATGTGTAGAAATCTGAACTCTGGATTTGACGTAGTAACATTTTCATGCCAGAAATTATGGAGACACGACACTTGCAAACAATTTTATAAGGTCTTTAATTGTTATGTTTCAGTATTTAAAGCATTGATACTTGGAAAGTATTTTCTCCGGCTTTGTGGCTAGTTGACAATCTTCCTGGATAGGAAGGGCACACTAGTATAAATGCATAACTATAATGTCATAAGGATTTGTGGGTCTAAACAAAATTCTTTGTTCCTTCCATGTCACATATCTGGTACAATTTTTTTTTCTTGAATAAAAAAGGAGTACATCTACTGGTTGCATTTTTTCCATGAAAGAAGGAAAGGAAAATTCATCTGTCTACCTTGGAAAGTCCAGGATTTCATGGTCAAGAACCACTTCAACAGTACTTTCACTGACACTATCCTGAATGAACTCCGTACCAGTACCAATGATTTGCACAAGCATAAATGAAAAGACCCGAGTAAAAAAATGCCCAATCCACAACCGTCACAACAAAGACCACAACATCTCATAGAAGTACTCCAACGACCTACCCAAGTAACAAAGTCACACACATTTCTTCAGGCGGAGGAGGAGATAAGAACCCTCCCTCCATAAAAATTGAAAGTTGTCACAAACTTCCCGTGAGCAAAAAACAGAAAACAATAGTCCAAGAACAGGAGGGACCGAGGGGTGAAATTGATATCTACGATCTCTCCCTCGAAGATATGGAACTAGAA
Organism: Picea engelmannii; assembly: GCA_009831015.1. Taxonomy (NCBI): domain Eukaryota; kingdom Viridiplantae; phylum Streptophyta; class Pinopsida; order Pinales; family Pinaceae; genus Picea; species Picea engelmannii. Next base: position 757,759 of record ML779234.1, on the reverse strand, counting down.
ATTGACATTGAAAAAATGTTCCCTAATGACGATCACCTAGAGATCCCTTCTCCGCATAATCCTGGGATGGAAATAATTGGCATAGATACATTGGACGAAGAAGAGTCTTTTTCATTTTAGAGCGATGTTTTTGACAACGAATCAAAATAAATGATTATTGAAAACATAGTTGTAAAGAATAATAAAGGGAAATCTCGTTCAGAGATCAACCTACGCAACATGTGCCCTTCCCAGATATCCAAGATGCATCAAGAAACTGGAGATGCTCTAGAAAACTCTATTAGCGGCCTTGAAACTGAAAACCTCATGTTAAAGAAGTGAATCAAAGAATTGGAGGAAACTCTAATTCCTCTTGGACTATTTGCTACTCCTCTGGAAATGGTCGAGTCCACTGCACTTGTGCCAAAGTTAAAAGTATCAGCAAGCCTTCTCACATTGGCCCAAGGCTATGTGGAAAAAAATATAAATAGAAGAATGGAATTAATAACATAAGCTTGGGAGATGTCAAAGAATATGGTCTCTTTTGGAACAAGAGCGCATGCTTTTCATGAGTATCTTCAAGCAGATCTCAAGAATGAGCAAGGTTTTTATCTCAACGCAATTTTACCATTTGGTGTTAAAGTTACTGGTATGACGGAATTCAGAAGAAGACAGGAGGATCTCCCTTCCATGGATCGAATAGACCAACTAAAGGTGTGCTGGAAAGAAAAGGTAAAGAACCTGAATGGTATCATTCAAGAATGTATCCAGACCATATCTAAAAGAGACAAACTATTCAAGAAGCTAACTGAGATAGATCTAGCTGCCAGTACCAGTGAAGTCTAAGACCTGAAATTGATATTTAACTTGTTGTTGAAAACCAAGCAAGCATTTGATGATCAAGTTCATATCTATAAAAGACTGTCATTTAAAAATTTCTATGGCATTCTTCAATATGGTGAAGATGACGTCAAAACTTGGCTAGTCGGTTATGCAATTACAAACCAAGATATTCAAGAAGCGTTGTGCAAATTGTTTATTGATCTAAGGGACTTGGAAAGTGAATTCTTAAATATAAAAATCCGGCATGAAATGAACGTGGTGCCAATGAGGGGCTACATCGAAGAATGGTTGAAAAAGGTTGTCGACCAGATTACCAATGAAGGTCAAAGCCGAGGAAAGACATAAAAGGAGATCAGCGAGAAAGTGACAAGGCATGGGACACCATCATAGTAAGTTAATATTCATTACATTATTTTGTCTTGATCCACTTATTCTAACAAAGCTTTAACCCAGATCTGACAATTTTCTCTTTCTTCTTGCAAGGTTTTGTTGTTTTCCATCGCCCACTTTCTTCTTTCTACAAAATTTATTCTTGTGCATATTTTCTTTGAAGTCCGTGGCAGTCCCAATCAGAGTTGTTCTGGCAAACACATTTTGTTTCACATAATACATACTAAACTATTGTTTTTTTTGGAAATTCCAAGACAACATTTTTTGGGAAATATTCTTAAATGTATTTTGTGACCCAAATTATCTGAATATAAATATTTGGGGTTGTTCTATGCTGATTTCAATGAATTTGTTCTTTATACAAACTTCATTATTGTACATATTTTCTTTGTAGTCCGTGACAGTCCCACTCAGAGTCGTTCTGGCAAGCACATTTTTATATCACATAATATGTATTGAACTATAGTTTTTTTTAGATATTCAAAGAAAATTTTTTTGGGGAAATACTCTCAAATGTATTTTGTGACTGATTTTATCTAAATATAAATATTTGAGGTTGTTCTATGCTATTATTCAATGTTTGGTATTCTTGAAAAAAACATTTCTAGCCCAAAACACTATTCAAATTCGAACATGGTTTACATTTGGACCACAAATAATCTATTAAGATACATTAATATGGATACATTTTAAGTAAACATAAACAAAATCCCTTTAAACATGAATCTGACTTTCTCGGGCTCCTAGATTTCTTGCGGGTTGATCGTTTAGCAGGCTGTCAAATCCTCATTTCCATCTATATCTTCACATTAGGAACCCGACCAATGACCATCCATTTCAACACTTGGCCAAATATCTCACCGTGACGTCCCAACTTAGCACTATCACATTCTTATGCCGCATGTCCCATTATATACATATTGCACCCAACACTTATGTCATATACATTTTGCACCCAAACAATTCCGCGATAAAATATAAAGTATAGAAGACGAAAAAGAAGGGTTAATATATCCACAACTGTGATAGATATCCCATTTGCTCGTAACATCTTTTTCTGCATGGTTTTGGAGAAGTTATATACTTATTGCATATACTTGGAAAGAAGTGTGAAAGTGGCGGGCATAGAAATACCCGTGTAAAGAAGTCGGACGGGCTTCAAAATAGGGTGGCAAGGGTTCCCGAGGAGACTGTTGTCCCTTGACCAAGTTTTGGGAGATTCTTGGTCATATTGACCTATTTTGGACTTCAACAACCTATCGATAAAGGATCACAAGATGAAGTGGAGATCACGGGATCTCGGCCCCTTTTTGGGTCCTTTTTGGGTTTTTGGGATTATGTAATGGGAATGGGATGTCGACCCATGGGTTTACCCATGCTTAGGCCCACTTTTGTAATGTATAAATAGATATCTAAGAGATGTAAGAAGAGGCCTCTAGTTAGTTGTAAATATATGCTAAGTGCAAGTGTGGTTTGTAAGTGCTTTGTGCATGACTGCGAGAGACTTGCAGAGTTAAGTGCAAGTGGTTGTAACAGACTGTGGAAGGCATTGTGCTTTAGCGCGAGGAAGGAGGATCTAGAGAGGTGTGCAGATCTCCTGTCCTATGCGAAGTAGGGTTTTGATGGTTCTGTGCATGTAACCGATTGATTGAAGACAATAAAGAAGAAGAGTTTGTGGATGTAGCCCCAGGGTGGGGGTGAACCACGTAAACACTATGTTGTTCTGCTTTGTGCCTTGTCTTGATGTGTTTATGTCTTCTTTTGCTAAGTGATTTGATAGAGATAGATAAATCTACTTATGCTTTGTGTTAATAATGTATAAAATGTTAGATCTGGCCTATATGAATGTGCTTAGTGCTTGAATCTATTAGATTGGATCTATTTCTTTATGCTAAGTGCTTAGATACATCAGATCTGAGTAAGTGCTGCGATGATTTGTTTGATCTACAGAGTAGATATTAGTTACATATTGATGAACTTACAGTGCTAAGTGCTTTATTAAGTAGTACAATCACAGATCTGTGTCCCAGCTAAGGTTGCAGACATTTGAGTCCTGCAACCACCCTTGCCTCTACCTCGGGTGAGACTTCATCTGCTTCATAGGTGTTACTGAAAGGGCTGGTAGTTAGGGTTTTGTTGATGCATTGTTGTAGCATTGAATGTTGGGTCTTCCCCTGTGCCAAAAAATGGTTCAGTTGCTGGGACCTGAAATTGTGATTGCTGTGAACTAAGGAAGAAGAATCTTTGTACAAAGATTCGACCTGAAATTGTGAAATCTTTGTGCGTAGATCTGTTTCCCTAGTGTGAAACATTCTACTTGACCTGTGAAGCTTTGTGCCAAGAAAATAAGTCAGATTTAAAGAAAAGAGGTAAGATCTGTAATCTCTATGCTCTGATAAAGGTAAGAATAATGAAAAGTTCTAGATCTGAAAGATTTGTGCTCTGTAAAACTAAGATAAGTGGAAATTTTTGTTTCTAGAGTATGAATCTAGGTATGTTTGATAGGTTCTATCCTAGCTTGAAAACTAAGGCACTGATAGATGAAAGAAGATTTGATATGAGTAGATCTAATAAGAATAGTTAAAGATATGTTATACCTATGCATAGAAAGAATGTTTGGACTAACAAATGTTGGATCATGTTGTCATTGATGCCAATGGTTTGTCATTGATGCCAACGGTTTGATTATTTGGGAGATTGTTGGATCATATGTAAATGGTTTGGTTTGATTGATGTCATTGATTGATGTCAAGTAATTGATTTATATGATGCCCTTGATGAGAATGATATATGTCCAAGTGTTAACCAATTGATAAAGATGGATCATTGATATGATGCATTGATGAATGTGGATCAGTGAGTTGTCATTGATACATGATGCAGTGGTGAATTGATGCAAAGATGAATCATTATTTTCTTATCATGGTTGATAAGGTGCACAAATGCATGAACTCCAAAGTGGTCCCCTTATGGTGAAATCCCTCACAGGAAGATGGTTTACATAATGATTTATCCTAGAAGAATGGTTGGAGGACCCTGTTGACGGGTGAAATTGACCGTCCGTCAACTGGGAGAGTGGATCTGGTCCGGGGTTTTCTAAATAACCCAAGCTGTTTGGGATAACTCACCCTGATGGGTTTAGCAGCTCCATTAGCCAATCTAAGTCCTAAGAAAACAAAAAGAATACTACTCTAAATTAACTAATCTAAATGAAAAAATAACAATTTAAACAAACTAATAAACAAATCTAACTATTATATATACAATCTACTATCTAATACTATATTAACTCTACGAAATTAAACATCTAACTACTAATAGAATTAAATCTTAATCACAAATGTACAATATTTACAAGTTATAGATTTAAATGAAAACCTGCAAAACTCATTTGTAATATGTCCTAAGACAGCGAAACTATCATTTTTTTATTTTTATAATTTTATGAAAAAGAAATAAACTAAGAACTATCTAAACTACACAACTAAAATAATAACTCTAACTACAAATCTAAACTATTCATATATCTATCTAAACTAATTAAATTATACTAATAGGCTAACCTGTAATAATGCTTTTCCATTTGTCCTGTGTAAAGAATCCAGTTCAACTATTCGATGGGAGGAAACCCGCATCAATTCTCTGCAAGCCTCTAGTAAAAAGTAAGCAGCAATTCTCTTTTGAATATCGATAATAGAACAAACAAGACATAAAAGTTACAACAATCTTATGATTTGGAAATCATAACATTTAGATAAATCTTCTTGCAAGGATTTGTACAGAATGATTCAATTAACGAAGAAGAGAAATCTATCATTCATTAACTGAAACAAATTAATTGTTGTATCTTTTAAAATAGGAGAGATCAGATATGGCTAACACGTTAAATCGAATCACATCAAAATGCAATAGATTACGATAGCTAAAGTAGTCTATAATCGACTGCAAACTGACATGAATAAAATCTGAAACAAAAGATTGATATATTGAAAGCGAAAGCTGTTACAAGACATTAAATTTCATCTCAGTCTGTATCACAAATCCATAGTCTGGTTCTCCCACTGTAAGGATGATGATGATCCTTTTATTACAAAATAACCAGTATTTAAAGACCTCCCACAGGGTAAAACATCCCCGTGGAAGTTATCAAAACTGTTTACAGAAAATCTGGGATGATATCCCAAGTTCCTATGTCTAACTCAACTAACAACTTAAAAATAAAACTATATCACATAAATATCTCCTAGACTTCCACAACATGCCTAATGCAATTCAAATGTACCTGAAAGAGGTAAAAAAAGGACAGGTTAAGAGGATATTTTGTTGATAAAATTGATAAAAATCTAATTCTAAAGACCAGCTACAGAATCTTGCGATTCTGTAGCTGGTCTAAATCAAGCACAGAATCGTATTAAAATCAATTAAAATCTTAGAAAATACATTCAAACTATCAAAATATATTTGATTGCTAAAAGCCTCATTCAAATCGACACTTGTATGCAAATTAAATCAAATGATAACCTAGATAGCTACACTCTGTTTAATTCGTTATAACCAATTCGGGTAAACAACATCGTATTGGATAATTGAACAGTAATGAAATCATTTTCATAATCAATTGAAATCACAAATAGTTGCTTCAGCTATCCACAAGACCACTTCGAATCCAAACCAAATTAACAAGATCGTTTTCTCAAATTGATCGCACTATATTAAACATAACAAATGATCCATGCTATTAGCGAATCAAATCAAAACTGGTATACAAATGAAATCACAATGGAATTAATCGGTTGATAACAGGGTCTATGGGACTCATCTAATCGTTTGTTATTGCCAATTGGGGATAGATAAAATCGATTGACTTTCAAAAAAATCATTACTTGAATTCATTTCAAAACGAACTATTTACCGAATTTTATCATACGAATTCAACAAAGATGACATATGTTGATCTGAGTTTAACAAACTCAGTTTTGAAAATTAAAATCAACCTAGTAGCATCAAGTCTATTTTTGATACGAATCCAACTCATAAAAACAATCATGCTGACTCAATATACACAGCAATCCAATCAAAACAAGAGTGAATCGACCAGTTTGAGTTTAACATAGTCGTTATGAATCAAACAGTTCCATGATTTTGGCGAAGAGATATTTTGCACAGGTCAGATATAAGCCAAATTCGAACGAGAATGTTGACAAAACAGAGTCATTTTTCCAATTTTAATAGACTACATTGTAATTATCAAGCCACTTCAATCCTATGAAATCGTTTCAAAAATCAAATCATAAAAACTAAATCAGGGTTGCTATGAGCCAACCACAATGAAATTATATCAAATCAAAACATAGTCGTGCTCTAATTTTAGCATAAAAATCTCCTGTACAAGTCAGATGCAAACAAAATCCTAGAGAAAGCAAACCATTGATTTCGTTAACTCAAATCAACAGAATTATTCAAAACAAATCAAACTTAGTGAAAACCGATCAATTGCTAAACTAGGTGCGACCAAATCGTGTAACCAAATCATCACTTCATTTATTTTTAGCAAAACAAAAACAATGTACAGGATCCACAACATAACCGTTTTTTATATGGATATGACAGAGTCATTTCAAACAATAGGCAGAGCTATTTGAAAACCAAACTCAATTCATTATATTAATCCTAGCAATTCATAGAACTAAATTGATAATGAAATTAAAACTTGGATAAAATGGCTTCGATTATGATAGTTTAGAATTGACGAAGGCTGTAGCCAATTCGACATTCCTAAAAACGATTGAACCAGTGGTTTTCTTCTTCTTTTCAGTGGCTTGAAGCTTGTCCCTTTCTCTCATCAATACTGTAACTTGGTTTTCCAACGATTTGATTTTCGACTCTAATAAGGGAACGTCTGCATAGTAGCGTTCCAACCAGACATTACATTGGTCGCATGACGACTATTTGAGCTTCGAAATTGCAGGTGAGGGTTTGTTTAAAATGCTGAGGGTTTCATTAGGTAGCTTGATCCTAGGGTAGCTAGGATTGTTCTTTAGGCAAGGGGGTAAATTAGAAATGAAGTCATAGGGTGGCTCAGAGCAGAGACCTTGGGAATAAGGGTACTCACTAGCCAGAAAGCGCTCGATATCAGAGTCAGAATATTCACTGAGAACTATGGGATTCTGCTAAGCATTTGGCTTAGGTTTATTCCAGGCTAGTCTCGATATGAGTCGAGCATTCTTTTTACCTTTTCCATCGACAGTAGGGTTACCCTTAACCTTCTTTCTCATAGGCTTTTTTATAGCCTCAACCTTGTCTGTTATAATGTCGGGTAGGTCGATCAGGGCTGAACAAGGGTTTGGTAGAGGGTATAAGGGCATGGAAAGGCACAGGTGGCCCGACCTTAGTCTTGCTAGCCACAGACTTATCGATTTGGACAGACTCCGAAGCAAGGAAGCCATTTCGAGAAAGAAAGGCTTCCCAACTATCGCCGTGGAGGTTTAAATGATGAACGACGATGAGTCTGATCATGCCATGGTGAAACAAGCTACTATCGACCTTCTCTCGTTTAAACCTCTTAGCCATTTTATAAAGACTACACTATAAATAAGATGGCATATTCAATGAATAACCCATGAAATTCATTAACAGTCGAAGGTGATAAAGAAAAACCAATCCATACCGACCTTCACAGGTCACAAACTGTTTGACCACTATCAAAAGATCATGCCATCTGGGTTTAAGTGTGGAAATGGGCATACCTCTGTCACAGGATGTAACCTTTCATGAAACGAATAGCAAAGGCCATGGCACCTCTTCAACTTTAGAGTTTTTAAACCATCGCTAGCCCGTGGCTGCTAATCTTGTGGCAGAGATGATGAAATCTTCATTAATTTCAAGATGTATGTCACCTATTTTGGCCCTACACCCATGAAAAGTCATGGCGAACTGTTGTGCAACAAACAGATTAAAACCCTCAAACCTCTGTACAAACGTGAGCCAACAATTATCTTGTAAATCTTTCTGGGCGTTATCGAATAGTAGCAAGGCTTGACTACCGTTTGGCTCAATTCACACCACTGGTGCCATGATGTGAACAAGCTAGGGTTTGAACACAGCATACATAGGAGAAGAACACTCACAGGATTACCCGATGCTAGCAGAGGTGAAATAGGGATAGGGGTAAGCATTAATGACATCGTGCAAAGGTGGTGGAGTTATTTCTGTCCATGCAGAATAGCCATTACCATGGTACAACCGTCGACGCTTTCAACTATTCAAATGACAACGCATATGTGTTACAACTATTCCACTTCAATCAATCAATCGAAACCTTTGGTAAGTGGATAAACCATTCGCGCAATCAAAAGTTATGCCATATTTTTAAAACCAAACACACAAATCGAAACCAATACCAAGTGTTGTATGAAATGATTCACACCAAGGATTTAAACCATAACACCAATGCTTTTTCATATAATCAATATGCCCAGTGAATTGATCAAATAGCATGTAGATCCAAACACCAATGCATCACAAACCCAATCACTCATGAAACGAAATTACATAATCAATCAAAGAATGCCAAATGAGTACAGATCAAAAGGGTTTTGCCAACTACATAATGATAAGTAAAATGTAAACGCAATGGGATTATCGACAATAATGATAATGAAAATTAAGTGAAGATTTTAATGTGACTTCGAAAGACCAAGTTTTCATGCTTGGAGTCGTGAAAACAAGAATGAAGGTAAGTGTGTAAATAGTGCAAAAAGAAAAGTGTCGTTTATTTGAGAATTGCGATGAAAAATTAAGTTTTGCAAAACACTAGTGTAGGCAGCTTATAAGATAGTAGAAAATGTGAATTGGATACCAACAATGGAGACACACTGGTAGAAGTAGTTATCTCTACCAAAAGAACAAATTCAGATTAGGATAATGAGAAAAATTCTAACTCAAAAATAACAACCAGAAAATTGTATAAACATCATCATTAACCAACTATTCCAGTAGTGTTTTAAAAGATGAAAATTGATAATAGTCTTAAGACCAGCGAGTCACGAAATTAAAGAAAAATCTCCAATACTGTTGACAGAGCCACTGCTGCCAGCAGGCGTCCATAGCCTCGACAGGGTTTCCATTTAACCCACTATGATATCTGTATCCTACCAAGAAGTTCTAGATCAGAATAAAGGACATTAAGAGCTTTCTTATTTTCAAATTTTCATATACCCAACATTGCTTCGCTACCAGCAGGCTTGTTCAGTACCCCGATGAAGTTTTCTTGGCATCATGCATGCATTTACCCGCTTCCAGCAGACCTGTTCAGCATCCCGGCGGGTTTAAAAGCACTTCCCACAGCTCTATTAATAATTTTTTTTTTTTTTTTTAACGGTATATAGTTGAGCGGGGTGACGCTGAAAATCATGATATTTTAACATATTTTTTTCAGACCTCATCAGAATTTTTTAGAACTGTCCTTTATTAAGATCCAGAGTTGTTTCATTTACAAAAACAACTTCCTAATGCAGGGAGACATCTTCTGATTCATTCCCTTAAGGAATAGGGACAACGTAAAAATATAATAGATGATCATGAGAGGCTTTACTCATAGATCGAAATCAGTTAATTTCTTTCAAACAACAGTCTTTGCCAACACAGATGTAAATTTTAGAAGTATATTGATGTTTAGACAATTTTTCAGCAGTCATTTCAGAGAAAGAATTTTTTGTTTTCTTTGTCTGATCAGTTCAAAAAATTCAAGTATGTGTGTTTCAATAGCAAAAACTAGTAAGCATAAGGGAGAAATCAAAACACACCAACAAAGAAAAAATTGGAAAGCAAAGAAATCCAAACAACAAAAACAAAAAACAAATATGTACAGAAGGTGCATCTGAAAACCTCATGCAACAAATCCCTTGGGAAACTGAAAGAAAGTAGGAAAATCCTGAATGATGGGAAAGTAGTCATACTCATGGTACCTTGGGTCAGGGTTGATTTAGATTTATTTATCTCTTTACTTTCCATTTAAGATTTTCATGACGATACTGCGTTTTTGAAAATAAATGTTCAACTAGAAGTAAAGAGAAAAAGGATCAAGGGGACTTCCATGACAACAACTGTATTATGGTTCTCGTGGTGCACCCACTTGCGCTCATGACTGCATTATTACAAAGAGAAATAGTGAGAAATAAAACTACGAGAAAACCTATTCCTAAACCTACCCTAACTATTAAATAAACCAGAATACTATGTGAAGTCATGTTTCCAATGTAGCCATCGGAGTAACTCTAATCCTGCAACGGAAGCAAGATCAAGCATTACTAATAAGAATGGTAATATATCAACAAATGACAGAAACATATCACACTTACCTTCATAATCATCATCTAAAAACAAAGTAAGCATGATCTTACCATTTCCTTGGATATTCTTGTTGTACAAATCCTCC
>ML779234.1:725542-738021 GCA_009831015.1 Picea engelmannii | reverse complement strand
CCATCAAGATCATCAAAGGTAAAGAATCATCAAAAACTTTTGAATGCATTATTTCTAAATGTGATTTTGAAAACATTTCAAGTGAAGATAAAGAATCAAGTGATAATAACACAAAGGAAGATCTTGAAGACATTTCAAATGAAGGAAAAGAAGTATGTGTTGATGTTGGTAAAAAGGAATATCACGAGGATATTTAAAATGAAGGTAAAGAACACTCTAAAGCTCTTGATTGCAATGATGATGATGATGAATTTTTCTCTACAAGTGAAGAAAAAGATGTAGAAACAATTTGTGTAAAGTTTGATGGTATTTATCCCATGAAAAGAATAGAAGGAATCTATTAAAAATTCAAAAGGAAATTGAAGAGGATTTATATAGATATAGAAGTGATCATTATTATATAGACTATAACTATCTTTTGGATAACACTAAGAAGTTTCTTAGGAGAATCCTAAGGCACATCTTGAAGTTAAAAGAAATGATCAAAGAACAAGAAGAAAGCAATAAGACTACATTAGAAGAAAAGGAAGAAGAAATCACAAGACTAAAAGATGGAAAAGACGATATGAATGTAGAAGATGAGATTAACAAAAGTTTTGAAACTATTGTCCATCTCAAGATACAAATTGAAGAAGCCAAAAGAATAGAGGAACTATTGAAGATTCAAATAAATGAAAAGGAAGATTCATGTTGCAAGTTAGAAGATGAAATTGTTGACCTTAGAAAGAAGGTGGAAAAGTCAAACAAATTCTTGAATAGCTCAAGAATCTTGGATGAGATCTTGGAATGTCAAAGACCATCATGTGATAAATCAGGCCTTAGATACAAAGGAGAAGATAAACATGCTGAAGAAAGCACCTCAAAAAAGCATGAGGTAAGTCCATCAAAAAGGGAAGACAATGTTGCAAAATAACCATCTACATAAGGCAAAGAAAACTTCAAAAGAACAAAGCAAGGAAGACATCAAGAAGCCATTCTGGGGACACCAAAGCAAAGGTATGAACGTGTTTTTCATGGGTATTGTTATTCATGTAATGGATATGGTCACAAATCTTTTGAGTGTAGATCTTATGAAAGAAGATATAATGGAAGAATCTATAACACCATGAGGTGTTGGAGATGTGATCAAGTAGGACACAATGATGTTCATTGTAACTCCATGAGATGCTACAACTGTAGTGGATTTGGCCACAAATCCTAGGAGTGCTGGAACACAAGAAGAAAGACCATGATGAGGATTTCACATAGCATGGCTAGAAGAAGGAATGAAGTAATAAAGGGAGACATCTTTAAAAAGATGGATGCTCAAAGCTCAAGTTCTGAGGAGAAGGGTCATCTATAGAAGTGGGTGAAGAAGACAGAGAAGCCATATCATAATGAAAGATTGAAGGGAAGTTCAAAAGTGTCATCTACTAAGGCACACACAAGTAACTGTGGTGACAGTCGCATGTACACACGTGCTAACCTTGAATAGGTCACGTACACACGCGCTTAGTTGTGCAGCAGACCGTGTGTATGTTGAAAAGCCTTGGGAAAAAGGCAATGCACATGGCTTGGAGTTTGATGTGATGGTATAACTATGTACTCCAGGGTCTGACATTGTTTATTGCAGGTTCTGACACTGTTTGTTGTAGGTTTTCATGGTGATATCACATAGTGGTATAATAAAAATAAATATTGGGTGAATGGCACTAACCCAAGAGTATGGATTGATGTTGATCTATTGGGATTAATCATTTTGTGATGATGGTGGTGTACATGGCTGGTATATCTTATGATGTATTATTGGAAGCATATGTTGATATCATGGTGCATGCATTTTTCATATGGATCGGGCTACATGTTGATACATACAGTTGGATGATTGGCACATGTTTTATGGAGGACTTGGCATACATGTATGGTACTCATCATTTTTTGGTATTGGTGCATAGTAGTACACTCATATATGGTATTACTTGATTTTCACAACATTGGTATTTGTTTGATACATGATTGTGGCACTTGGTTCATGATGGAGACGTATCATGAGTGATATGATACATTGTTTGGCATAATTGGTAGATGCACATGTTGGCATATTGGTAGATGCACATGTTAGCATATGGTGGATACATTTCATGGATGATATCTTTTGGCACATTGTTGATGTACATGGTTGATGTACATGGGTGTTGTGCATGGTGGGCACATTTTGGTACATGATGCACTTCGTGGATATATTGTTCATGATTCTCTATTTCATTGTTGACATATATTTTGTTTCATGATGAATTGTATAGCACAAGTATGATGCATGAATATGTCCAAGGATCTTCATATGGTAGCATATTGTTCATCTTGCAGAGAAGATAGGGGGAGACATACCCTTAGGGGGATTCATTCTTCTTCCCATGATTCCAGGAGGAGATATTTATTAGATACATACCTACTACTTAGAAAAGAGACCTATATTTGAAGAAAGAGCACAAAGGCATAATTCCAGGAGGAGCAATGGTCACAGGGGGAGTATGTTCGATGTATCTTCAGCATTACATCATATTGATATCCCTTGTTCAAAAGGGGAGAGATTATATAGCGGTAACAAGACAGGGGGAGAAACCCCAAAGAGGTGAATGGCCCTTTTCCATTGATGTCAAAGGGGGAGAGATAATCACATTGATGTGATTGATGTCTATTGATGGGAGAGATTGATGTGGAGATATAGTCACATTGAATATTGATGTAGAGCATGCCTTGTCTACATGTTGACATCAATAATTGGTAATTGGAGTTGACATCAATGTTGGTATTGCCATCAATGCTAAAGGAGGAGATTGTTGGATCATGTTGTCATTGATGCCAATAGTTTGATTATTTGGGAGATTGTTGGATCATATGTAAATGGTTTGGTTTGATTGATGTCATTGATTGATGTCAAGTAATTGATTGATATGATTTCCTTGATGAGAATGATATATGTTCAAGTGGAAACCAATTGATAAAGATGGATCATTGATATGATGCACTTGATGAGAATGATATATGTCCAAGTCGAAACCAATTGATAAATATGGATCATTGATATGATGCCCTTGATGAGAATGAAATATGTCCAAGTGGAAACCAATTGATAAATATGGATCATTGATATGATGCATTGATGAAGATGGATCAACGAGTTGTCATTGATACATGATGCAATGGTGAATTGATGCAAAGATGAATCATTATTTTCTTATCATGGTTGATAAGGTGCACAAATGGATGAACTCCAAAGTGGTCCCCTTATGGTGAAAGCCCTCACGGAAAGATTCTTTACATAATGATTTATCCTAGAAGAATGGTTGGAGGACCCATGCTTGTATGTGGAATAATGAGATGAAGATCAATGAAGTTGTTGGTGAAACTATCCTAGATGGATAATTCTTGTCATGCCATTTTCGGTGGTATGTGGAATGTCACATAACTCCTCATAGTTTGAGAGTTATGGCCTTATGAAGTTGGAGGACGCCCATATGAAGGCTTGAAGCCCCCAAGGTCAAAGAAGTAAAAGTTCTTGAAAAGAAGAAATCATTATTTAAATGATAAAGTAGAGTGACAAAATCAAGATTGATTATTTAAATGATAAAGGTAAAGTGACAAAATCAAGAAGGGATATTTAAATGATAAAGTATTGGAGAACTTTCTATTCATGGAAAGTGGTTAACCCTAAAATAAGGAAAATGGGTTAAGTGACCTAGAAATGGGTTAAGCAACCTAAAAATGGGTTAAGTGACCTAGAAGATGAAATTATAAATAAGAAGCTAGGATCTCTTGTAAAATGCACATGTGGTAAGAATCCTTTTTGTGGATCAATGGAGAGCTTCTTGTGAATATCTTGTGGAGTATTGATGGAGAGATTATTGTGAGAGCATACTATTGGTGTGGATATCTTGAGAATGATTGAAGATCTATTCTGAAGAAGAGAGCGAGAGGAGGATCTCATGGACACATCAAAGTTTTGGCAATGTCGTAGATCTTGACAGAAAAAGTCTCGGATTCACAGAAAACCCTATTTTCTGATGTCCATGCGGGCTATCTGTGTATAGGGTGTGTGTACATGCGGGTTGGTTGTGTATAGGGTGAGTGTACACACGAGATGACTGTGTACAGGGAGCGTGGAGTGGGTAAAATCATGGAGATTTTTGTTTGAGCTGGTGACAATCTCTTGGATGATGTGGTAGGTTCCAGATATGCATTCTATGGCCTCAGATATATCACTTAGACACTGGTATGGTTATATTATTGTCTTGATGGATACTATTGTTTGATGTGTTGTGAATGCTTAGGGAATTCTTTGTATGGCTTCTATGATGTGGCTCAATTTGGTTGATTTGGTTAATGGAGTGAGCATCACTCTTGTGATTCAGTAGTGACATGATTGCTATGGTATACTAGTTATTTATACATTATTGAGATAACATTCATATTGATTTGTTGTGGATCATGAGCAAGCTATTGGAGAGCTTGGATGTGTTGTGATTGGCTGTGGGTCAGTTTGGACAGTGGAATATAGAAGAGAAAGTAATTGCAGGTTGTAGAGGATCTGAGCATGTTGCTTAGAAGCATACACTTGTTACATTATACACTGGCCGCATTCACACATGCACTGTAGTGAGCCAGGGTGCATGCACACGCGGGCTGTACTACCGACAGGTCACATATCTGTTGACAAATTGATATCTGTTGAGGATTGTTGCCTCATCTCAGTTGGTGCTGAGGGTGTAAGCTGAGTATTGCATTATAGAGCAGGTGCTCTTGCAGAGTTGTACTCTATTCAGTTGTTGCTGATAAACCCCAAGGATTGTAGTCCGTAATAAAAATAAAATTGTACATACATCTTGTGTTTTTTGTGTTCATTGTGGTGATGACTTGTTGATGATATATTGCTGATATATGTTGTTGATATGTGTTCACATCTAACTGATTATAAATGACAACAATGGGTAATGAATAAATGTTGAATGCTAATTGATGAGTTTTTGNGTCCAACAACAAATAGATGCAGGATCCTAGAAATAATTTGTTATAGGTTAGCTCCTATGATCCTAGCATGTAGTGTAGGAGAAGTTGGGGATGATTTAAAATAAAGAGAGGATTAACCCTCTGTTACAATTGCAGAAGACCAGGACATCTTGCTAAGGAATTCCCTGGGAGAATACCTAGTTATCTTTGTTGCAAATCTATGGACCATGAAGTGTTGGATTGCCCTAGAATGATTGATAAGATTGAAGGAATGAATCTGAATCAATAAAACCCTAAGGAATATCTAGAGGCTATAGCAGACTCCCAAAAAGAATCAGAGAAAGCATTGATACAGATGAAATAAACCCTGAATGACCACTGACATGTCAGATTATCATAGATCTTCAAGGAAAAAGAATGCATCGAAGCAAGAATAGGAGACTTCGACATTGACTGTGTTCTAGATGAGGAAACACAGGTGAATATAATGATAGAGAGAACTTGGGAAGCTATAGGGAGGCATGCTATGATTCATTCATTAGGAGGAATATCATTATTCAGAGGAAAACTGGTAAACCTATGTGGAAATCTTTCTCAGATACCTGTGAGTGCCAATGGAAATTTGACTGAAGAAGACTTTGATATTATTAAATTTATTGAGGACATCATCCCATTTACCATGTTACTAGGAAAACCTTGGATTGACAGAGATCAAGCCAGATGAAAGGAAGAAGAAGAAGTTTTGGAGAAGAAGAAACATGAGTTAAAAGATTTCATGACTAGAAGGATCACACACTTGATTGAAGAAAAAGAGAATAGATCAAAGCTATTTAACACTAGAGACCCAAATGTTGAAGCTGCAAGAACATTAGAGGACTCACAGAAAACTGAAGTACCTATCCCAGATAAAGAAGAGGTGTTACCCATGAATCCTAGAAAAGAATCTCAACAACGCACAGTGACTATGTCCAAAGAAGATAAGAATCAGAATGGAAAAAGAAATACTGAGACAAAGCTCACTGGAAAGAAGGCTAGGAAGCTAAGTAAGAAGAGGGATAAGATTGAAAAGTTACATAAGGTTCCAGAGGGAACTTCACAGAAAGACAATTTGCAGAATTGGAGCTTCACCAGAATATGAAAACAATGACACATTGAACTTCGCCATGGAAAAGCAATATAGCCGTTGGGGACATTATAACCATTCGACTGATGCTCCGAACGGGTCAAAAATCATTTATGGTTCACCACCAGACTATTAGACCACGCCATAACGGAAAAAACAAAGATAATGAAGGCTTCATACCCATTGCAAGCAAACCATTACCAAGCTACCTATTTATCCTATCGCACCATGCACGGAGAACACTTTTGCTAATCGAGAGTTTGAGCCCGCAAACTAAGATGATTTTTCACAGTGATCATCGCATTTTTTACATCTATTCCATTGCAGTGTCTGCGTTAATATAAAACCCAATATCGTTAATCTCAGGCACGTATGTCCGAAGAGCTCACCGCAGTTGAAGAATTAGTGATAGAAGTACTCCTCGACTTGATGAATGAAAGAGTCATGTTGAAGAGAGGATTGTCTACAAGTGTACAAGCATCATCGATGAGAGGAATGTCGACCTCTCCGTCCACTGCTCAAGCCGGACCATCCCAACCAGAAGATGAAAAGTGAACCAAGCACAAGGATGATCTCAAGAATGCTAAATTGATCCCGAGAAAATTACCTACCTATATACCACCTTTGAGTGACGCATTAAATCGAGAAAACGTGCCCAAAGATTTTGAATACACCTTGGTTACGACATACCTCCCGAAAGGGATATGCTCAGTTCATGCATACCAAGAAAATATTGTAGCGTTGAAGTTTATCGACTTCAGCCTCGATGACAAGAAGGTATATAACATGCTCACCCCACATAAGTACCTGACCAGAATGAAGGGAAAGAATTCTAAAATAATCCACCAGTCGTGGACTATGAACCTCGCGCAGTCCACACTACTCAATGTCATGAATATTCCTCACTTTGGAAGACACCAAGAGGTGAATGCATGTTTCAAGCTACTGCTGTCCTGTTACCATGGTGGTTATTTATGGCTAAACCACCCTATAATAGTTGACCCAACACTAATAAATCGGATCACAGGGCTGAGTATGCAAGGCCCTGACCCACAGGATTTCTACCCCAGAAAAATCATGGATCACGCTCTAGCACAAAGGGTAAAGGACACCTACAACGATGTCGAGAAGGGAACATGAGGCTACAAGGTAGCTTCTATCCAGAGTGGCGCAGTGTGCCTTTCTTGTCAATTGATTGTAGGAGAGTTAATACGAAATAATCGACCCACCCAAGTCACTGGTTTTATAGTCGACCTCACAGGGAAGTGCGCATAAGGACTTTAGATGAACTGGGTGAAGCACCTGGTGAACCAATTAGAACTCTATTGCAAAGAAGCCCAAGATCAAGGATACAAATTTCATTTCAACTAGCTATTGATCCTGATCAATTTTATTACTTGGGATATGCCAAAAGGTGTGACCTCCCCAGACATTGAACCTTTCGAACCACTGGCCATGAAGTTCAGTACACTATGGTACTCAAGTGACATGAATAAACAATAGTAGTCCAATGTTGTTTTTCATACCTACTACAATCAACTGAAGATAGCCATACAGTCTGAGCCGCACATGACTCCGAATAATTTACATAGGTTCCGACCTTTGATGAAATTTAGCGCTGATTGACATTTTATTTATATTACAATGCGTGCAGATGGACATAAGTATCAACTGCAGTCATACTACAAGATGACAAAGGAGGACTTGGAGGAGATCACCAAGGAATGGTCGATGAACCTCCTTATTCCAGCAGACCCTACGAAGATATCTGACATAGATAGTCCAAAAACTATGTAGGATACACCCAGACCTAGCAAGACAAAGAAGACTGAATAGGTTTAGGATTTAGACAGTACATCTGTGAAGACTACTTCCATCTCACTGGAGCAAGGGGGTGATGGTGAAGAGATAGATGGCACATAAGATGAATAGAAAAGAGGCTAAGTAACACTACCCAGAGAGGAGGAGGACCCCTCAAAGAAAAGGAAGGTTCCCCCCCCAAAGCCTTCCTCCCGGAAGAAGTTGAAAGCAACCATGACCAAATTGGAGCCTATCCTCACCTCGGATGAATTTGATTTCATCGTAGCAACCCTGAATGATGTTTCGCTAGAGATAAAAGAGAAGAAAGAGGCTAAGCATGAGGATATGTACAATCAAATTGAGGTTGAGCTCCAAGGGGTGCAACAGGAACTACAGTCCAGCCACGTAGTTTCCACTACGCCTCTTCCATTGGGAACACCAAAACTGGGAGATGATCCAGCTCAACTCCATCGAATAGCTGATACGGTCGAAGCTCACCTTCGACAAGCACAAGAGGAAAGTGAGCAAGCCACCCAGGATTTGACACAAGTACATGTAGTACTTGTAGAACAAAGCCGAGCTATAGAATAGGAAAAGAGTTCTCTCTAATCAAAGTTCAATGAAGAAAAATCACAACTGCAGCAAGGAAAGGAATAGTTTCTAGCAAAGCAACTTGAAGTGAAGGAAGCGATCAACAAAGCACTTCACTCTGTGAAAGTCATAGAAATCAAGGTAGAAGATCGAGTTACACAGCAGGTCGGCCAACTCAGATAAGTAATCCAGAAACTACAACAATGCATCACAGAATTAGAGCTCCGCGTGGTGCCTAAAACTCCACAGGAGATAAGGGACCAAAGAGAAACAACTGCCCAGAGTACAGTTGAGTGTATAAAATCCCTTGCCCTAGAGTGCAAGCAACTAAGTAACCAAAGCGCCCAAGCATATGAGAACCTCACCGAGAATCCAGAATTGAAGGCACTGGAGTCACAACTCCAGGAAGAAAAGAAGCACGTAGACACACTACAGGCACAACTGAAAGCCTTGTTGGTCATAGAAATAATGAAGCAGTCTCAAGACCAGTGCACCACGCAACAACAGATCCATACGATTCAAAGAAGAGTTATGGAAGTAACTCAATGGCTCCAACCAGTATAAGATAAGGCATGCCAATTGTTCACAGAGGTTGAAAGCCAAGGAGTAGAGTTAGAACCGATTGTCACTACAACAGAAAAACTCTTAGAAGGGCTCGTGAAAGACACCGTGATTTAGGAGTTCGTTGAGAAAGAGGCCATAGCACAATAGTAGGTTGGAGTAGCTCGAGCCAAGAACGAGGCATTCGAGGCAGACCTAGTCAGGCCAGAGTAACTCGGGATGAGTCACAGGTGAGTGTTGGGGGCCTGTTGGCCCTTGACCAAGTTTTGGGAGATTCTTGGTCATATTGACCTATTTTGGACTTCGAAAACCTGTCAAAGGAGGAGCACAAGATGAAGTTGAGATCATGGGATCTCGGCCCCTATTTAGGTTTTTGGGATTATGTAACAGGAATGGGATGTCGGCCCATGGGTTTAACCATGCTTAGGCCCACTTTTGTAATGTATAAATAGATATCTAAGCGATGTAAGAAGAGGCCACTAGTCAGTTGTAAATATATGATAAGTGAAAGTGTGGCTTGTAAGTGCTTTGTGCATGACTACGAGAGACTTGTAGAGCTAAGTGCAAGTGGTTGTAACAGACTATGGAAGGCTTTGTCTTTTATCATGATGAAGGAGGATCTAGTGAGGTGTGCATATCTCCTGTCCTAGGTGAAGTAGGGTTTTGATGGATCTGTGCATGTAATCGATTGAATGAAGACAATATAGAATAAGAGTTGGTGGACGTAGCCCCAAGGTGGGGGTGAACCACATAAGCACTATGTTGTTCTACTTTGTGCCTTGTCTTGATGTGTTTATGTCTTCTTTTGCTAAGTGCTTTGATAGAGATAGATAAATCTGCTTATGCTTTGTGCTAATAATGTATAGAATGTTAGATCTAACCTATATGAATGTTCTTAGTGATTGAATCTATTAGATCAGATCTATTTCTTTATGCTAAGTGCTTAGATACATTAGATCTGAGTAAGTGTTGTGATGATTTGTTTGATCTGCGGAGTAGATATTAGTTACATATTGATGAACTGACAGTGCTAAGTGCTTTATTAAGTAGTACAATCACAGATCTGTGTCCCAACTAAGGTTGCAGACATCTAAGTCTTGCAACCACCCCTCCCTCTACCTCAGGTGAGACTTCATATGCTTTGCAGGTGTTGCCGAAAGGGACGGTAATTAGGGTTTTTTTGGTGTGCATTTGTAGCGTTGAACCTTGGGTTTTCCCTTGTTCCAATAGAGACATAAGGCCCTGAATGTGAAATTGTATATATCGAAACATTTCAGTGAAAAATGTGTAACACGAAGAGGGTATTCCTGCCATCCTCAATTCAAATTCATTCTTCTTTAACTAGTGACAACTCAGTGCACAACTTTTCTTATTGGAATTAACAAGCAAATAATGTATTCAACAATGATTTACAGGAGCCCGATCGACCCCCGAGTTGGCGCTATTATAAATATTTCACCCAAAAGTTGGGTCATTTACAGTTCCGCCATATAAATATTGCACCCAAAACTTCCATTGTCTACAATTCATCCACATATTGGAACATGGTTTGCATTTGGATCAAAAATAATCTATTAATAAACATTAATATAAATACAATTTAAATAAATACAATTTAAATAAATATATTTAAACTTGACACTGACATTTTTCGAACTCGTGGGTTGGTCCTATATCGTCACATGATGAGCCTGACCAACCGCAGTTCCTTTCAACACCTAGTCAATTATCTCTCCGTGGGGTCTCGACTTAACGCTATAGAATTTTTATGCCCCCTGTTTTGTGATATATGTATTCAACAATGATTTACGGGAGTTCGACCGACCCATGGGTTGGCACTATTATAAATCTTGCACCCAAAATTTTTGTCATCTACAAGTGCGTGATATACATCTTGCACCCAAAACTTCTGCACTCTACAATTTGTCATGACTTAGCACTATCAATTTCTTATGCCCCCTATTCCGTGATATTCATGTTTCACACAAACAT
The DNA here is from genome assembly GCA_009831015.1 of Picea engelmannii. Classification (NCBI taxonomy): domain Eukaryota; kingdom Viridiplantae; phylum Streptophyta; class Pinopsida; order Pinales; family Pinaceae; genus Picea; species Picea engelmannii. Next base: position 726,968 of record ML779234.1, on the reverse strand, counting down.
AAACAAAATCCCTTTAAACTTGAACCTGAATTTCTCGGGCTCCTAGATTGCCCGTGGGTTGCTCGGTTAAAGGACTGTCAAATCCTCATTTCCATATATAGCTTCACATCAAGAACTTGACCAACGATCGTCCTTTTCAACACTTGGCCAAATATCTCACCGCGACGTCCCAACTTAGCTCTATCGAATTCTTATCCCGCGTGTTCCATTATATACATCTTGCACCCAACACTTATGTCATATACATTTTGCACCCAACAATTCCATGATAAATAGAAGACGGAAAAGAAGGGTTAATATATTCACATCTGTGATAGATATCCCTTTTTCTCGCAACATGTTTTTCTACATGTTTCTAGAGAAGTTATATACTTATTGTATATATTTGGAAATAAGTGCGAAGGTGACGGGCACAAAAATACCCATGAAAAGTGGTTGGACGAGCTTCAAAATAGGGTGGCAAGGGTTCTCGAGGAGACGTAAGGCCCCAACTGTGAAATTGTATATCTCAGAACATTTAAGTGCAAGATGTGTAACATGAAGAGGGTATTCCTGCCATCCTATATCGTCACATGATGAGCCCGACCGACCACAGTTCCTTTCAACACTTAGTCAATTATCTCTCTATGGGGTCACCACTTAGCGCTATCGAATTTTTATGCCCCTGTTCCGTGATATACATATTCAACAACGATTTATGGGAGTTCGAATGACCCCTATGTTGGTGCTATTATAAATATTGCAACCAAAACTTCCATCATCTACACGTGCATGATATACATCTTGCACCCAAAACTTCTGTACTCTACAATTCGTCGCGACTTAGCGCTACTGATTTCTTATGCCCCCTATTCCGTGATATACATGTTGCACACAAACATAAACAAAATCCCTTTAAACTTGAACCTGACTTTCTTGGGCTCTTGGATTACCCACAGGTTGATCGGTTAGCAGACTGTCAAATCCCCATTTCCATCTATATCTTCACATTAGGAACCCGCCCGATGATCGTCCCTTTCAACACTTGGAAAAATATCTCACCATGGAGTCCCAACTTAGTGCTATCACATTCTTATCCAGCGTGTTCCGTTATATACATCTTTCACCCAACACTTACGTCATATACATTTTTCACCCAACAATTTTGTGATAAATGATAAAGTATAGAAGACGAAAAATAAGGGTTAATATGTTCACATCTATGATAGATATTTCATTTTCTCGCAAGATCTTTTTCTGCATGTTTCTAGAGAAGTTATATACTTATTGTTGATACTGAGAGGGGAGTGAATCAGTATCAAGTACAATTTAAAAACCTTTTTCAACTTATACTTAGACCATTCAATTATATCCAATGAGCAATGAACAATAGTATAAGAGTTACACCAATACACCACAATACACCATGAACAATATATGAGAAATA
>ML779234.1:678746-722684 GCA_009831015.1 Picea engelmannii | reverse complement strand
TTCCCTTGCATAAAGGTCTTGTAGCTTGTCCCAAATCTCTTTTGCTGATGCACATGATCCCACCTTGGATTTCACTGAATCTGTCAATCCATCCAGGATGGTATCTATTGCCAGTTTGTTGTTCCTTTTTGCTTCCTTATGAGCTACAGTCTTTGGTTTCTTCAAAGAATTATATCCTGAAGCAACTGAGAACCAAACATTTGCCCCAAGAGCTTTAAAGTAAGTTTCCATTCTATTTTTCCAGTATTCAAAATTGCTTCCATCAAATGGTGGAATCCCATTTGGAATGTTGTCTTCCATTTCTTCATAGGATATTCCTTCTAGTGGTTAAACTGTACTGAAGGTAACCCGCTTTGATACCAATTGTTGATACTGAGAGGGGGGTGAATCAGTATCAAGTACAATTTAAAAAAAAAAATCAACTTATACTTAAACAATTCAATTATATCCAATGAGAAATGAACAATAGTATACGAGTTACACCAATACACCACAATACACCATGCAGAATATATGAGAAATAATCAATGGTTTTTGTTCAAGGGAAGTAATGACTTCCAAAGGTATCTACAGCTTCCAAATGTAAATGGAGGGATAAACATCAAAGAGGAAGATAAAATCCTCCAATATCAAGAGAGATTTGAACTCTCCATCCTTTCCCCTTCCTTCCACCCAAGAATATATGAGAGATAATAAAACTTTACATTAAATCATCCCCATCAATCAATCATCACATAGAAGCTAATAATGCTTCTTGAGACTTCTTCAATTTATGAAATTCTTCAATTCTTGGAGTAATAGGATCCTATAGATAATATTACTCAATGTATTCTCTGAAACTCCTCCAATTTTCACTCCTTGAATCCTCCCCAAAAAGAGGTTATAGAAAAAATGGTAGACTTTATTCAATTCTGGTCTGTTCAGAAGACCCAACTTGTACAACATGCCCCATGCTCAATATTTAACATCCAATTTTGCAACTCATACATAGGAAACTACATTCCTTAATCTTTCCAATGGAAGTGGTCCCACTTCATTTGTATTCTTTATGAAGAAGTTATGGCTGGTTTACCCGGAACACCTGTTTATTGACTAGCTTCAGGACTGGTCACAAACCCTATCTTCCACAGAGTGTATCTCCATGAGTATAGTGAATCAAGAGATGAAATTTTTACCAGAGTTACCTTGATATGTATTCTCAATACCATAGTGATTTCACCATCTGAACCGTTCTAGAAAAAGCGTTATAGCAAAAATGGTAAGATGACCTGAAAAATAACATACCTTATAACACATCACCAAAATACTTCATCCTCCCTTGAAATATGGCCTTCTTTTACTTCTTATTCCCTCTGAAATTTGACTTGTATCAAATGAATGTATAATGATGTTTATTTATACCATTTATGTCACTTCCTTTTAACATTAGGGATGACCTGACACTTTCTTATTTTGTAATTATTTTCTATAATTATCTTTAGGGCCTACATGTACAATTCACTTTGTCATCTTCAAAAATTCATTTCTCCTCAACCATGAGGATCCATGTGACGTGCCACATACCAACAAAAAAAACATGATGTATACTATCCATCCATGGGTGTTGTATCTATATGTGCATTTTCCTTCATGTCCAAATACCTTTATCAATCTTGTGGTCCAAAACCCATGACTAGGGTTGACATCAATGACAATAGCCAATCTTCCAAAACTTATTGCATATATTTGGAAATAAGTGCGAAGGTGGAAAACACAAAAATACTCACGGAAAGAGGTTGGAAAAGCTTCAAAATAGGGTGGAAAGGGTTCCTGAGGAGACGTAAGGCCCTGACTATCAAATTGTATATCTTAGAACATTTCAGTGAAAAATGTGTAACACAAAAAGGGTATTCCTGACATCCTATATTGTCACATGATGAGTCTGACTGACCACAATTCCTTTCAACACTTAGTCAATTATCTCTCCATGGGGTTGCCACTTAGCGATATCAAATTTTTCGTACTCCATGTTCTGTGATATACATATTCAACAATGATTTACGAGAGTCTGAACGACCCTTGGGTTGGCGCTATTATAAATCTTGCACCCAAAACTTTCGTCATCTACAAGTGCATGATATACATATTTCATCCAAAAATTATGCACTCTACAATTCGTTGTGACTTAGCGCTATTGATTTCTTATGCCCCTTATTCCATGATATACATGTTGCACACAACACTTCTGTGATATAAATTTTGCACCAAAAACTTGTGTCATTTACAATTCGACCCCAGTTATAGAGCCTGCCTACCCAAAAATCCGCGATATGAAAAGTGGTTAGGCATTGATTGGCTAGCAGTCGGTCGGAGTCACGATATAAATGCACCAGCGCAAATGTGAACCAGTGCATCCGCCAACGTGCGCATTGGGACATTTTTGGTAAAAAATGAATAAGTAACGAGAAAGAGAGAGTAGAGTGGAAACACAAATGGGAATTTGGTTGAGTATAGAAGAGGGAAAACAAGGTCCAATATATTCAAATATGAAATAGATATTCCATTTCCTATCAAGGTATTTTATGTATGTTTCAACTGCGGAAAGCGATTGGACGAGCTTCAAAATAGGCTGACAAGGGTTCCCGAGGAGACATAAGGCCCCACCTTTCAAATTGTATATATCAAAACATTTCAGTACAAAATGTGTAACACAAAGAGGGTATTAATGCCATGTTCAATTCAATTTCATTCTTCTTTTACTGGTGATAGCTCAGTGCACAGATTCACCAACCGACCCCCGGGTTGGCGCTATTATAGATCTTGCACCCAAAACTTGCGTCATCTACAGTTCTGCCATATACATCTTGCACCCAAAACTTCCATGGTCTACAATTCATCCACATATTGGAACATGGTTTGCATTTCAACCACAAATAATCTATTAAGATACATTAATATAAATACAATTTAAATAAATATGTTTAAATTTCAACCTGAACTTTTTCGAACTCATGGATTGTTCCTATATTGTCACATCATGATCCCGACCGACCACAGTTCCTTTCAACACTTAGCCAGTTATCTATCCGTGGGGTCGCGACTTAGCGCTATTGAATTTTTATTCCCCTTGTTCCATGATATACGTATTCAACAACAATTTATGGAAGTCTGACCGACCCCCGGTTTGGCATTATTATAAATCTTGCACCCAAAACTTCCATCATCTACAAGTGCACAATATACTTCTTGCACCCAAAATTTCCGTACTCTACAATTCGTCGTGACTTAGCGCTATCAATTTCTTATGCCCCCTTTTCTGTGATATACATGTTGCACATAAAACTTCTGTGATATACATTTTTCACCAAACACTTGTGTCATTTACAATTTGACCCCAGTTATAGAGCCCGCATACCCGAGAATCCATGTTGCAAAAAGTGGCTAGGCATCGAATGGTTAATGGTCAGTCAAAGTTACAATATAAAAGCACGAGCGCAAATGTGAACTGGTGCACCTGTCAATGCGTGTATTGGGACATTTTCGGAAAAAGGGCTAAGTGATGAGAAAGAGAGAGTATAGGGAAAAAACAAACAGGAATTTGGTTGAGTATAGAAGAGGGAAAAGAAGGTCCAATATATTCAATTCTGCAATAGATATTCCATTTCCTAGCAAGATATTTTCTGTATGTTTCTAAAAAAGTTGTATACATATTTCATATACTTGGAAAGAAGCCTGAAGGTAGCAGGCACTAGAAACAACAACTAGAAATTGGAATCAAGAAATGGTCAACTGAATAAGGCCCTGCCTGTCAAATTGAATATATCAAAACATTTCATTGCAAAATGTGTAACACAAAAAGGGTATTCATGCCATCCTCAATTCAAATTCATTCTTCTTTTAATGGTGACAACTCAGTGCACAGGTTCTCTTATTGGCATTAATAAGCAAAAAACATATTCAACAACTATTTACGGTAGCCCGACCGACCCCCAGGTGGGGGCTATTATATATTTCACCCAAAACTTGTGTCATCTACAGTTCCACCATATACATCGTGCACCCAAAACTTCTATGGTCTACAATTCGTCCACATATTGGAACATGGTTTACATTTCGACCACAAATTATCTATTAACATACATTAATATAAATACAATTTAAATAAATATATTTAAACTTGAACCTGACCTTTTTCGAACTCGTTGATTGGTCCTATATCCTCACATCATGAGCCCGACCGACCGCAGTTTATTTCAACACTTAGACAATTATCTCTCTACGGGGTCATGCCTAAGCACTATCAATTTTTTATGCTACATAATCTGTGATATACGTGTTACTTCGATTATTGGGATTTATAAACAAAAAAACGGTTGGCGCTATTATAAATATTGCATCCAAAACTTCTGTCGTCTACAAGTGCGCTATATACATCTTGCATCCAAAAATTTCATACTCTACAATTTGTCCCGACTTAGGGCTATCGAATTCTTATGCCCCCCTGTTCTGTGATATACATGTTGCACACAACACTTCCGTAATATACATATTGTACCAAACACTTCCCTCATTTAACTTGTCCAACTTTATAGCAACTGATCTCCCAGAACTTCCACCATCTACAATTCACATGGATTATGCTTTTACTAGTAACAACCCACCACACGTGTTCGAAAGAGATTGGCACTGCTTTGCTTACTCACAACTCACCATACAATTTTTATTAACAATATTTCTCCTCTCTCTCCATTTTCCAAAATTTACCTTATAAGTTACTTGGCAGGGACTATGCTGCCACACAACACTTGTTATATATATACATTGTATAAAAAAAATAATCAATATTGATCAATCAATTAGTAGCAATACAAGACATGTAGCGAGCCCCATAGGATAGTAGCAGATCCATAAGCAGTAGTTGATTCACCTGCAAGAACTAGTAGATCTATATCCCTATACCAGGAAAAGTTCTAATTGAATATTTTAAATTTGAAATAACAATGCAAAATAAATAATGACTATTTAAAGAGAATATTAAATTACTAAATTGCATACAATTTGTAATATGGATAATATTTGGATGCAATGTTATTATTCCATATCAAGGTAAGAATATAGTAATTGATTTATGATAAAACTTTTTGATTTTCAATTAATTTTTATGTGAAAAATAATTTTTAAAATCAAATATTAAATTTTAATTATAATTTAATTGAGTGGGTTAGTTTAAGTGGATGGGTGTCGTTGTTTGTTTGAATGAGGTTCTAAGGTCGAATCCCTGGTCAAGAATCTGTTTAAGACCTCACTTGATGTCCTCGTCGATATTCCCAAGAAAAATAAATAAATTTTAATTTTAATTTATTTAATTATCTTAACTTATTGGTATTTTATCATCTCCTTGTAGGTGTTTGAAGCCGAGAAAAAAAATGAAGGATAAAAATTAGGTAACATAAAGAGGTTCTGCTACATACATAGAAATGGAATGGTCATTGGATATTTTGACCATTAAAGTTTTTTTATATTGAGTTTTTAGTGGTCATTGGAGATTTTGACAATTAAAGTTCTTTTATATTGAATTTTTAGTTTTTAATTTATATTGAGTTTTTAGTTTTTAATTAAAGTGAATATGATTTTATTTGAAATGATCATTAATGAAAGTTTTGTTGTAACTAAAGTTGAAAGTTGTGTTATAACTAAAGATGAGTATTTAACATTTTTTAAATTTTATTTAATATCTTTTTTCTATTTCTCTATTTGTTGAATTTTATTTAATTTTGTTTATATATATATATAAATTTTGTTTTTCTATTTGTGAATGTGCATGTCAATGTTATAATTAGTATTAATTTGTTTTTTTTTCAATCATACAAAGTTTAAATAGGTTATAAATGAGTTCACAAATAAGATTTGAGTTAGAGTGAGAAGGATAGCTAAATCTAATTAAGAGATTCCTAATTCACTTATATAATTATAGTTTTCATTTTCATGGCAAATTAAGTTAATGCACTAGGGAAGAGAGGGAAAATAGTATTGGAGCACAATCCCTTATAAGGAAAAATATATTGTTAAAGAAAAATGATTGCATCAACTATTATATATATAACACTTACTAGATGAAGTTTTGATGCAATTAGATTTCTTGATTGCATTCATAGTAGTTTTCTACAACTCGGTATGAAAGAGATTGTAAATTCATCACTTTGTTTTCTCTATAACGCTTACGTGGTTTGTGTGGTTTATATATATATATATAATTTATTTTTAAGGTTATGGCCAAGACAAACACCAAATTGGTGTATGACACCCCCTTGTTTGTGGGACAAGGGATCACTTCCATGCAATAATTATACTGCTAAATTCTACGGAGGTATACATACCCTTTGGATTTGAACCTGTGACCTCTAAGGATGAAACACATGTTCTTAACCATTAGGCTCATATATATAACACACCTGATCCCCTAAGTATCTTTTTAGGAGATGGGGAATTAAAATTTCGCTTATTCTACACTATATCACTACCTCTTCTCGAGCGTACTATCATTTTCTGCTCGTGAAGAGATTTCCAATGATTGTAATTTCTCTCAAAACTGAGCTCTAGATCGAAATTTATGGCCTTCCAAAGTTCTTAGGTTTTCATGGTCAAAATCTATCTCACTGCCATGTGGCATCCACATGACACCTCATCACTCGTGCCATATGATGTGGTGACAAATTAGTCGCGATGTGGCAATTGCCAAACTTTCCGCCATGGAACTTCTTTCCACCTAAGCCTATAGTCATCATGTTCGGGCCTTCTCCTAGTTCACTCATCTTTTACCTCCAACATATACAACATCGATATTGTCCCATTCGACATTCAAAAGATTTAGGCAGTTTCACTTTTATAAAATCAAGGTATCAAGGAATATTATGTATTCTATCCTGATATATACAACATTGAAGGATATTCCCTTTTGATACCGTCCCATTTGACGTTCGAAAGACTCAGGAAATTTTGTTGCTATGAAATCAGGGTATCGAGAAATGTTTTGTCTTCTACCTTCATCAAACCTTCTATGATGGATGTCATTGATGCACTTACAGTCTCCCCAACTAATGTTTGCAATTTATTTGGTGGTCTAAGGTTATGTTTCCTAGCTAGACAACACTCAAATTGTCAACCTATTAATGATAGACACACATCATCATGTTGGCCCTCTAGTCAACACTATCTCACTATTCTCCCTCAACTTTCTAAGTGGGACCCTTGATGATCGACGATTGAGGATTAAATCACCCGCTTCTATATCTATGACCCACATTCCACTTCAGAGTCTCTCATTCGAAGCATTTTCCACAACACTCGAGGGTTTCCTTCGAAAGTCCCACTCTGAACAATGATTCCATTTCAAAGTCTCTCATTCAGAGATTTTTCCACAGCGCTCAAGGGTTCGCTCCGAAGCTCCAACTCTAAACAAAACACCATGATTGATGATCATATATCTTCATATCGATGACTATTGTTCTCTCCTAGGATAACACATGATTTCATGAAGATATAGCAATCTGTTTTGGGGACTTAGCCATTTATTGAATTCTACAGGACTTTGGTCTAGATTTTTCAAGGGTTTAGAACTGCTCTAAGGCCATTACAAGTTATTGAAACTTAAGGAAAGTATTTCATGATTTACAGGTTCTCCATATAGGGATATATAATGATCAAGTACACGACATTATCTACTTAATCATTTTCACGGTTATCAGATCAACAAAGAACATTATAACATGTCTCGACTTTCATGCATTATAAACGACTGAGTTTCCTCTTAAATTCAAACATTTACACATGCATACAAATATATCATTCATAATCATTTTTAGTGCAAATAAACACTTATCTTTTACAGAAATAGCTGAATCCAACTGACTGAGAGAGGATGCCTTTCCTCCCAACCTTAGGCCTTGTTGTAGAGTCACTTCCTACATCACGCCACCCCCATGCTAAGCCATGATACCACCAAGGAAATTGACTCTTCAGGGTTATGAGTTTGTGATTATCCAGGAAGGTTACTCTCCTTCCTCCTCTGACATAACAGAAGTTTCCACCTCCCAATGAGATTCGATTCTCCACAAGATTATAAGGTGGTTTCTCAACTAGATTTCCTTTGCACAAGGGAGTCTCTTCTCTACTCAATAGTCTCTCATTGACCTCCCCTTACCAATGCCATTTTTTTTTCAGTAAGAGCCAAGATACAACCCACTAATGCTCTAGTTTGTGAATCCAGGTCTTCTATGTTCAGGGTGATCATCAACAACTTAGACAAGCTTCATGTTTTCCTCCAGAAATATCTTCCTTTTCATCTCTTCCTCACGCAACACATCCACACCTCTGTGCTCTTTTCTCTCTTACTCATATTTGAGTCTTCTACATATTCTCTTCTGTTCAGGGTATGTTCTTCATGTGTTCTCTATTGCGAGGTCTCTCTTATGTCTGATTACACTCTTCGGATGGTCTCTCATATGATGTGTTTTTCTCCTTTTTGGTCTTCTTCTCTATCCCTTTTGGATCTCTGTGACTTCTTGAAGATGTAACCTACAATATTCCATTCCTAGTATGAAGGGGTGGTTTTGTGGTATCCCCCTGTCATTTGTTCAATCAATCATTTTCTCTCCAAGGGTCAACTATCATATTCATTCACTGCCCCAACCACCTCTGTGACTTCTTTAATGGTCACATCGTTCTCATATAAGTCTGGTATGATGGTAGGTGCAGTTATTTATGTTTGAAAGAATGAATTATCTTGTTTTGAAAGCTTCCTATTTTCTTCACTGATACATCTCAGCTCCAGTTCACTCAATCATTCCACCAGTCTCTCTACCTCATCAATTTCCTCTGTTGTATCATGGCTAGTAGTGTCAAGGTTGTTCCCTCTTAGTCAATGATTTGGTGTTTATATTAAATCAAAACATAATTACATGCATCATAACATAAACATATGAAGTTTGTGCATAGTTATAGTCTTGGGGAAAACATGGTCTTACATTCCCCTTCCCCTAAAAATAACACCATCCTCGATGTTTAAACACAATGGATATATATAATTACACATTAAAAAAAATGGGTATGCCAATATCATGGAATTTTCCATCTCCCATGTAGCTTTATCTGCTCCAAAGTGCTTCCATTGCACCTTGACTTGCACGATGGCTCAATTATGGAGCATGGTTTCTTTCCTTTCTAGGATGCATTGAGGTTTTGGTTGGAATTATCCCTCTAGTTCTACCTATATTACAATCCAATCAATAACATGATTAGAATCATGTACATATTTCTTTAACAAAGACACATGGAAAACATTATGTTCTTTAATAGTAGGTGGTAAAGAAACTATGTATGCTACTGGTCCTATTCTTTCTAGGATTTCAAAAAGTACACAATATCGAGGAGCCAATTTAGCACACATCCCCATTTTTAGGGAGCTTCTCTTGGGTTTCACCCAGAGATACATGTGGTCTCCTTCTTTGAATTCTATGGGGGTTCTCTTGCTATCATCATATCTCTTATGTCTATCCTGGGCAATTTTTAGGTTATGCCTTATCTTAACTATGTCCTGTTCCATTTCTATCAGCAATTCAGGTCCAAGTGTGAGTGTGTCCACTGGACTATTCCAACTAATCATAACTCTATACACTTTTTGCCATACAGAGCTTCTAATGGGATCATCTTCAATGATTTTTGATAACCATTGTTATACGTGAATTCTACCAAAGGTAGATATAATTCTTCCCATTGCTTGGGCCAATGCATAACATGCATCCTAACATGTATTCTAATAGAAAACTTAAATAAAAAGGGAAACTTAAAGAAAAGGGGAAACATACAGAAAAAGATGAATGTCTAACTTAGAAAGGAATATTGCCTTTGGAACTTTCTAATTATGAACTCAACTAGGAATTAAGTAAGGCGTAAGTCATTTAAGAAGTGTAAGGGAATTTTGGGACACCGAGGAGCATTTTTAGGAATGCTCTTAGGTGGATGAGGGAAATAGGAATATTTAATTAATTAATAAAATTGATTTTCTGGTGCAACTAGGGGATCAGGCAACATGTGTATGGGGGAGGTTTTTCAAAATTAATTAAATGAAAAAGGAATTTAATGATAATTTGGGAAACTAATTACTTGAAAACTCTATAAAAGGGATGGATGAGGAGGAGTGTGATATGATCTTTTTGCGTAACGTTACGCTGCTGAAATTTTATCTTGACTGAACTTTCTCTTGTGGCAGTTGGGATACCTAGCTCAGGTAACAAGTGGTAGCTCGACCTTGTGAGGCGAGCTTGGTGATAACATTCTCTTGTATTGTGTGTGTGGCCCCTTTGCAGCTTGGGGGGCTTAGGGGGAAGAAGAGTACCCCTAGCATTGGCTGGGAGGTACCAGTGAGGTCACATCGGTTGGCAAGCAGGAGATGGATGCAACATGCATGGGAAAATGAGTTCAGAGCATTCACAATTGGCTACGGTACGCATGTGCATAATTGTATTAATTAATAGCTAAATTTATGGTTCATGCATTTATTTATTTCAAAAAATCACTTACGTAGATGCTGTTAAAAGAAAAATACTCATTTAGTTATGCATAAGAATTTTTATCTGGGCGATAGTGCATCGTGTGAAATTGCGAGAGGGTCTCTAAATTTTTGGTTCTGAGCCTTGTTTTGTTACTTTGTTTTCCTTATTCCTTTATTGCAATTTTATTTTATTATTTTTTATCCACGGAGAATGTCTGGATGCAGATTTTTGTTTCTATCTTCTATCCCTTATCCTTAAGTTATTAGTCTGTGCCTGAGCAGTCGGCCAGGAGACTAATCGATGGTCTTCACTCCAATGTTTAAGACTGATATTTAAATTCCCTGCTTTCCTATGCATGGATAATAAGTGAAGGATAAATTTAGCCCAACTATCTATCCCTTTCTTATCTCTGTGTTTTTCTCTTATGATTAATCCCAGATCTTTGCACCTTCTTGTGAATGAGTATCTCAATGTTTTGATTGATTCATCTCCGAATGATTTACCTCTGATCTCTGTGTTTTCTTGTGGATGATTATTTCTACGATTCATCTCTGATCGATTTCTTGGCATTAATCTCTGCGATTTTAATGATAAATCCCAACACTTTGTTTGGTATAATCTTTGCGATTAAATGACCAATCTCAGAATGTTTAAACTCTGCGTTTGAATGTTTAATCCTTGAGTGTTTAACTCTACGTTTGAATGACTAAATCCCTGAATGTTTAAACTCTACGTTTTAGGATTGATTAATCTCCGATCACCTTGGCTCCTTGCCAATTATACAACGAATCTCTACACAACGAATCTATACCTTCGCGAATCTGTACATATCAAATTGGGATCCCTGGATTGATATTTACACAACGATTTTATTCCAGTGATAATTTTATTCCAGGGATTTTATTCCAGTGACAATTTTATTCCAACAATTTATACATGAAAATGATTTCATTATATATGTTATTATTATATATGTTGGAAAACGATTTTGCATTTGAAGGACAACGAAATTATGGCTGAGTGTCTGCGTTGAATGGTTGTAGTGTGTAGAATCTTGACAACGAATATATACCTATGTCTGTGAACTTATATATATGCCTGCATTTTTTTTTATGTGTATGTGTTTTTAATGATAGGTATGCATTCATTTTAATATACAGTGACCACGAATTTAATATATACAAAGAGTGGGACTGTGAATTTAATATATACAGAGTGTGACTGCGAATTCAATATATACAGAGTGTGACTGCAAATTTAATATATACAGAGTGTGACTGTGAATTTAATAGATACAGAGTGTGACTGAGAATTACACATTTGAATGACAACGAGTTTATCCAATTGAATGACAGCGATTTGTATCGTTTTTACACAGTATCATTTCCTTCCTACAACGTTTTTACACAGTATACAGACAACATTTTTTTACGCAACATCATTTCCTTCCTACAATATCATTTGTATACAGACAACGTTTTTGCATAGTAGTGTTTTTAAAGAAAACAATTTGTATCATTTTACACAATATGATTTGGTATGAATAATAGAACATATCATTTCCTTCCTTCTCGCTTGTTTTTGTGGATGTGTAAACCTTAATTCACTTATATCATAACACCATTTTATCCATGGGAAAAGAATAGTATTGAGATGTAGTTCAAGATAGTTTACACGCACTCTGATCTTATGTTATCTGCATTGTTCAAGATATGCAAGGCAAGTTCGAATTTGCAATTTTATATTTTAATTCAAATATGCGAATTAAAATTTAAAGTCCTAAGTTACAAACTTAAGACATCGTATTAAATTTTTAAAGGGAAAAGAACATGGTGAGAAACATTCCGTGATGAATTAAATGAGATGTAGAAAAGAACAATTCAACATTGAAGTAAATTATTTACTCAACAAACCAAGGTAACATATCGACATCGTAAAAGAAAACAATGACAAGGTAATAAAAATAGGTCACATAGAAAATAATGACACAGTAACTAAAAGGTAAAATAATTGATAAAAAATTACTGAGTTGGGGTCTAAGCAAAGTATCATATCCTCTACTTCTATGTAAAATTGTTGAGATATTGAAATGTTCAATAATATACAATTAGTAAAATACTTATAGAGCTAGAGTTCTAGTGGGGTAAGATAGCAACTATTTCTAATATAGCATTGTTGAGAGGGTTCTAACTTTGCATGATGTTGAAATGTTACTTTGGATTGATTGATGTCTCGCCATGGGAAGGTTGAGAAGTTTTCGTTTGCGCGTGGGTCCCTAGCGCCTTGGTCGCATTGTCACAACATGCAACCGTATGATTGCGTCATTGTGCATGTTGATCAATAAATGCATATGGAACATGAATTAGGATCATGTGCCTCCCTTGTGGACGATGTTGTTGTTTTGTTTTGAGATTGTACCTATTTGTAATGTTTATTAGCGGTCTCTCATTCGTTGGGAGGGTTCTGGCTACTTATCATAGAGGTTGTTGTATTGGACTGATTGATGTTGCTTATGTGTCCTGGAGGTCCTAACCCTGCAACATAGGACGGGCAGGTAGTCGATTTAATTGTCTACTTGATTTCGTATGTTACATCTAACGTCATAACGTGCTAGTATGCTGGGTCATTATGATGCCTATTGCTTGGATTGCATGCAATGTGTTCGTCATTGATTTGTGTTGATTGACTGTTGTTTTTGTTGTTTCCTTCCTACCTTTAAAAAAAAAAAATCTTTTGTGTTGCGTCACATGTAGTCATAACGATAGGGGGTGTTGCATATGGTATCAGAGCGGGTTCAAACCTACGACTATGGATTTCCATGCTTTCCACTACAGTAAAACTCTTGAGTATTAACCTAATGCTAATTAAAACTTTAACGTGCCCATGTGATGATTGAGATTAGAGGATGCCATAGAGTTTCGAAGCATGGTGTCGTGGAAGGAGGTGTGACGCCTCTAAAAGTGCCCGTACCCTCGGACTCTACCTCCAAAGGGGAGGAACAAGTCCTTGGGCTGGGCTCGATTGCTGTAATGGATGATGATGGTATGACAATGTCCTTCCAGGGAATGACAGAGGCCTTGATTCACCATATGTACTGAGATGAGGCCAAGACACCGAAACCCCCTTAGGGTCCACCGTGCGCTCCAGTCGGTACTGGTAGCATTCACTGCGAACTCGAGAAGGTAAAATTTCACGAGTTCTTTGGTGCCCCATACTGCGTAGCCGCCAAGGCATGGTTGGAGAATATGGCGATGTGATTTTCACTTTGCGACTATACCTCCAACATAAATGTCTACATGGCGGTATTTCAAGTGAAGGGAAGCGCTCTTCTATGGTGGAAGACTCTCCTGCCATAATTAAACATGGTCGTCGAAGACGTGTCATGGGAAATGTTCGAGGAACGGTTCCAAGAGAGGTATCTATTGGAGTAATTCATTGAGCGTCAGCTCAACAAGTTCGATGCCTTGCGACATGGAGATTGTACATTGCCCGAGTATGAGGCTCATTTTATGGAACTTCTTTGGTATGCTCCACACCTGAATACCAAGAAACTTAAGGTCAACAGGTTCGTGTTTGGCCTTAATGTTAGCATTTATGTAAAGGTTAGGATTCTGATGCCTCAAACCTTGCTTGATGTCATTCAGAAGGCCCTCATAGTAGAGGAGGAGTTTATCAGCGGGGGTTAGAGTAGGAATCTAGTGAGACCAGTAGGGAAAGTGTCATCTAGTTCGCACCATCATCAGACACCAGCTAGACATTCACCAGGATATGCTAGATTCCAGAGAGGATCCACTTCCACTACACCTCGGTGACTAGCACCTCAGAAATAGACTCCTTACCGAGGACCACAACACCAACAACAATGTTGACCACAACAACAATAGTTTAGTCCTATTCAGCAGAACAGACCAGGGTTCTAGGCCGGTGGACTGTCAGCTTCTACTTCAGGTACCAGGAGTACTAGACCAAAGAAAGGGTGTTGGACATATGGGGAGCCACATTACCGATGCGACTTCCCAGTGGAGAGGACTAGAGCATTTGGATCAGCCAGACCCACTACCATGGGAGATTTGGGCAAGGCCCATAGGATTCATGCAATAGTGAATAACCGCCAGGAAGAGCACCAACCGACTGTGCTTGATATGTCAGGTACCATCACTGACCAAAACCTTAGTATTTTGATAGATCTCGGTGCTACCGAGAGTTTCATTTCTAGTGCAGTGCTAAAATGAATTAAGGTAAAGGAAGTCAAACAGGATGAGTTTAGCCTTGTATAAATGGCTTCAGGAGCCAAACAAAAGGTTGGTGGGAAGGTTATGGGTTGTAGCCTTAACCTGGGAGAGTTTTTCACTAGGGCCAACCTGTACACCACGATCTTAGGATATTATGATGTTGTGATTGGCATGGACTGGTTGGAATCACATGAGGTGATACTCAATTGTAAGAAAAAATGGTTGAGCTTGGTTGATGATGAGGGACAAAGATGTGTAATTGTAGGTCAGAACCAGGGAGTCTCCCCGAGGTTCATCTCTTCCTTGCAACTACGGAAGAGCATGTGCAAGGGATGTAATATTTATGTGATCCTTGCATTAAATGAGAAGGGAGTAGTGGAAGGTCTAGAACACCTTCTAGTGGCGAGAGAGTTTGCAGACGTCTTCCCTGAGAAGTTACTCGGGATGCCGCCAAAGATGGAATTGGAATTTACCATAGACCTAAAACCGGGGACTGAACCGATAGCAAGAATGCCATATCAGATGTCAACCCCAGAGTTACAGGAGTTGAGAATGCAACTGAAGGATTTTTTATACCTATGACTTATACATCCCAGTGTGTCACCATGGGGTGCACCTGTTATCTTTATACGGAAGAAGGATGCATCATGGAGACTCTGCATTGACTATCGTCAATTGAAAAAGGAAACGATCAAGAATCAATATGCGTTTCCAAGGATTGATGATCTATTTGATCAGATGAAGGGTACGACGGTGTTTTCGAAATTCAACTTGAGATCCAGATATCACCAATTATAGATCAAGGAGGATGACATCCCTAAGACTGTCTTTAAGACAAGGTTTGGGCATTACGATTTTACTATTTTACCTTTTGGACCGATGAACGCCCCAAGGGTATTTATGAGTTTAATGAATGGGGTGTTTTGCGAATACTTGGACAAGTTCGTCCAAGTATTCATTGATGATATTTTGATTTACTCTCTGACGATGGAGGAACATGACGAGCACTTGCACTTGGTACTATAGTGTCTTCGAGAGAACAAATTGTATGGGAAATTGTCTAAATGCCCGTTTTATCAATGAAATATTCACTACTTAGGGCATATCATCTCCGACGAAGGTATCGCTATGGATCCAAAAAAGGTCGAGGCTATTATGTAATGGTCTGCATTGATGAATGTCTCAGAAGTGCATAGCTTCATGGGTTTAGCAGGATACTATCGACGGTTCGTTGAAGCTTTTTCGAATATAGCAAATACGAATACAGAATTGCAGAAGAAGAACAAGAAGTTTGTTTGGACTGATAAATGCGCGAAATAATTTTAGAGGCTCAAGGAGATGTTGACAACAGAACCAATACTAAAGGTCCATGACATGGACACAAACTTCTTGGTATGCATTGAAACATCTAAGGAAGGCTTAGGCGGAGTCTTGATGCAATATGATCGAGTGATCGCTTACAACTCGAGGAAGTTGAGAAGGCATGAGGAGAACTATGCAACACACGATTTGGAGTTGTTAGCCATTTTTTATGCCTTGAGAGTTTGGAGACACTACCTTATCGAATGAAAATTTGAACTAAAAATGGACCACTGTGGACTACAACACATATTTACGCAAAGAAACTTGAACATGTGACAACGACGTTGGTCAGAATTGCTTAGCGAATGTGATTACTTACAAAAAAGATGATGCAAGAGCATCACCGACTCATCAAGCGAGCCAGCGCAAAAGCAGGAAAACTGCTGGACAAGCCAGCATAAATTTTGAAACGCCTTGGAAACTGTTGTGCAAATCTTCAATGAATCATTTATGAAGGAGCGCCTTTTGTATATTGTTTCAGAACTTGAGCCATACGCTCTTGTCTGAAGTAGATAGTCGGCATTCAATAGATTTAATGCAGTTAGATAGGAATTTAATTCCAGACTAGACAGTTTTAGAGTTCAAGAAAGAAACGGAATATAGACACCCTCCTTTGTACATTGTAACATAGAAACATCATTATCAATTCATTCAGAAGGAGGAGCATGTAGAGAATTGTATGAAAACCATCCATGTACAGGCATTTGAAGTAATAGAAGAAAACTTGATTCAAATCCATGGCTTTGTGTTGTTTTTTCTCTTTGAATGAAGTTATGCTCTTGAATGTTGTTTACTGTCATACGTTTGCTTTTATATGCTGCATGTGTGATTTCATGGTTGAGTTGAAGTCTGTGAGAATAAGGAATTAGCTTCAATTGTTTCTCTATCTTGAACCAGAGAGTTTATGCAAGGAGTGCATTCGAATCGTCCGCAAGGAGTGTGTTGACAGAAGGGTTCAGGTAGGGAGAACTTTTGTTCTAAGTTTCCAGAAGTGCATATTTGCACCAGAGCCATGTAAGGAGTGCACAGGCCAGGCTTGAAAGTTTCAAGGTTACGAACTTGGCGAAGTATCGAAGATTTCTGCTACAGGAGTGCGCAGGGTCGAAGGTTTCAACATCCAGTTGAGGTTGAAGAGTTGCCGCAAGGAGTGTGAGAAAAGTGGTTTCTTTTAGAAGATGCAAAG
Organism: Picea engelmannii; assembly: GCA_009831015.1. Taxonomy (NCBI): domain Eukaryota; kingdom Viridiplantae; phylum Streptophyta; class Pinopsida; order Pinales; family Pinaceae; genus Picea; species Picea engelmannii. The sequence goes on along the minus strand of ML779234.1, from coordinate 705,378 downwards.
TCGCAGATAAGCTCAGGAGGGATAGACCTTCAAGTTTGTTGAAGGACAGAATATCGAGAAGTTTACAAGAAGTATTGTAAGTTTGCGCGTAGGAGAGCAAGTTCTATGGAAGAACACTTTGTTTATTTCCCAGGTTTGAAAAAGGAAGAATAGACAGTTGAGATTCTCCGTGGAGAATCTGCGAGTTTCTGTGAGTCGTTAGATCTCACATAAGTGCCAGGAAGTTCACAGCGCAAACGTGGAAGGATTCAAAGTTCGGTACAAATCGAGTCGTTGATCCAAGTTTATTTGGACCGTTGGATCTATCGCGAGATCAGCTATAGGGCCATCGTGAGAAAAGTGTCTAATATTTGGCCATGAAAATCGCGCAATCGCGAGATGAAAAGTTTCGAGGGATTTCGTGAATAGTGGGGACCATAAGAGTTGGTGATGTGGCAGGTGACAACTGGTCTCGGGAACTCACGAGTTGGAGCTCCAAAATAATTCAACGGGAGTCGCGAGTCCGTGAGGCGCGAGGTCTTGATAAATACATAAGTCGTGTGGGGAATCTAGCGAAGCGGGTGAGTGGAGACAGGTGACATCATCCATCGGAGTCTCGGCACCTCAGAAATCGAGAGCCGGAGAGTTGGATAATTGACCCCGCGAGAAGCGAGGTCACGAGGTGGCGAGATCACGAGGAGGTGAGTCTCGGTGACTCAGCACATTGCGTATCAGAGGCTAGACATCACAGGTGTTGAGTGTCGCGAGTCACGAAGTAGTGAGGAGGTGACATCGAGGCCTCGACATCTCGGGCCTCGGGGATCAAGGAAGGATCCATTTGGTCTTGCGAGAGGTGAGTTGCGAGGAAGCAAGGCATCGAGCATCGGTGCCTTGGATCTCGGGGATTCAAGGACCAAAAATTCAACTTTGAACTCGCGAAGCTGCGAGTTCCGATCCTTCGAGTGCAGGAAGGCGATCGCACGAACAGTTTTGTGGGTATATTTCCCGATAGGGGAATAGAAGAGCCTGGGTGCTCTTCGAGCTGAGAAGAAAGAAAGGTCCTATAGGAGTGGACGTACCTGCGGGTACATGGGTGCCATTAAGTGGTATCGGAGCGGGGAAGACTCTTTGTTTTCTATAGCAGAGAGAGAGAAAGCACCATGCCGCTGAGGAGAGAGAGACGCTCGCCTGAGCCAGAGGATAGGGAGGCACGAAGAAGAGGCTGACCAACACAAAATCTAGAAATGGAAAGACAGATACATGATCTTCGAGCAAGACTTGAGGACATGGAGGCAGCGCAGAGACGCACAGCCAGTGCAGAAGATCTTAGTGACTCCGAAGAAGAAGCTGAAGCTGAAAATGAAGGAGAAGTTGTAGCCGAAGATGCAGCCAATGAGCGATTGATTAAAGCTATCGCCCAAATGAGTTCAAAGACAAAAATGGACATCCCAATTTATGAAAGGAATCTAGATGCAGAAGAGCTACTAGACTGGATTAGGGCTCTTGACACCTACTTCGATTACAAAGACATCGAAGAGGATAAGAAAGTTAGACATGCTGTCACGAAATTAAAAGGACATGCAGCATTATGGTGGGACGAGCTTCAAGCAGTTAGACGTTGCAAAGGCAAGCAGAAGATCAAAAGCTGGGATCGAATGATCGCGAAGATGAAGGCAAATTTCATCCCGAGAGACTACCAAATCAGACTGGTCAGGCGAATACAGAACCTGAGACAGAAGCTGATGACCATGAAAGAGTACACGAAGGAATTTTATAGGTTGAATATTAGAGCAGGTCATCGGGAGAGTGATGATGAGAAGGTCGCCAGGTATCTGAATGGTCTGCGATATGACATTCAGGATGAATTAAGCATGACAACCATCCGAACGGTTGAGGATGCATATCAGATGGATTTGAAAGTAGAGGAGAAGTTGATCCGTAAGCAAGGACAGTGAGGGCGAGGCAGAAGTTAGCCCAAGGGGAAAGCCATTGCCCAAGAGAAATCCCAAAAGCCCAAGGACGACTGGAAGAAGCCTCAGACCAGAACAAAATGAGGTGGAAGTTCACAGCGAGGCCAGCACGCAGAACAGCGAGGGAAACAATATAATGAACCGAGAGGACAGCGTACAAAACAGGGTGGAGGATATGCCGACGCAAAAACTTTTCCTCGTACTAGAGGTAGAGGAAGAGGTGGAGGTGGAGTGATCACATGTTTTACATGTGGGAAAAATGGGCACAATTCATTCGAGTGTCCAGAGAAAAAGAAGGACATTGGAGAAGCTCACATCATAGAAGCGTAGAGGCGATATGTTTAGGTCGAAGACACAGATGGTGAAAGATCACTTGCGATGCATAAAATCCTTTTGACACCTGAGAAGGAGGTGGAAAGCTCAATCCAAAGAACCAGATTGTTCAGGACTGTATGCAAGGCCAAAGACAGGGTGCGCAAGGTCATTATTGACAGCGGCAGCACAGACAACCTTGTTTTAACCAAGATGGTAGAAAAATTAGAACTGAAGACGACTAATCACCCTAGTCCATAAAAAGTTTCGTGTTTGCAGAAGGGACATCAGGTGAGTGTCACCAAAAAATTCTTGGTTGAATTCAAGATAGGGGAATATAATGACAAGATTCTATGTGATTTCATTCCCATGGACGTATGTCATTTATTGTTGTGCAGACCATGGCAATATGACAGGAACATAGTCCATGATGGGAGGATGAACACCTATACCTTGGAAAGGAATGGGGGGACATATAGGTTACTTCCGATAAAGGATAAAGAGGTGAAACCAGAAGTAAACAACACAATACTTCTCATGAGTGGGAAAGAGCTTCTTACAGAGGTGGAGAGGAAAGAAGATCCACAATTCTGACTAGCACAACAGTGGATGATTTGCTGGATGAAGTTCAGGAACTGCTGGAAGTGTTCGCTGACATCATAGTGGACAAATTACCTCATTCGTTGCCACCGATGAGGAGTGTAAGCCACCATATAGACCTCATACAGGGGGCAAGTCTGCCAAATAAAGCCACGTACAGGTTGACACCGCAAGAGAACGAAGAGGTCAAGAGACAGGTACAAGAACTGTTGGATAAGGACTGGTCAGGGAGAGCTTAAGCCCATGTGTCATTCCAACAGTACTAAGTCCCAAGAAAGATGGAGGATGGAGAATGTGTACAGACTCTAGATCCATTAACAAGATAACCATTAGGTACAGGTTTCCATTGCCGAGGATGGACGACTTGATGGATTTCCTGAGTGGGGTGAATTTTTTTTCAAAGGTAGATTTGAAAAGCGGATACCATCAGATTTTCATGAGGGAAGGTGATGAGTGGAAGACAACCTTCAAAACCAACGAAGGGTTGTATGAATGGATAGTCATGCCATTTGGCTTGACCAATGCGCCAAGCACCTTTATGAGGTTGATGAACGAAGTACTGAAAGAGTTCATCGGTAAGTTCGTCATTATGTATTTGGATGACATACTGATTTATAGTAAATCAGTGGCAGAACACTTGGGGCATTTGGCTACAGTGATGCAAAAGCTACAACAGGAGAAGTTGTTGATAAATATGAAGAAGTCCTCATTTATGAAGACAGAGCTCATTTACTTGGGTTTTTTTATTTCAGCGAATGAGTTGAGAATGGATCCGGATAAGGTAGAAGTGATCAAGAATTGGCCATCACCGAGAAATATTTTTGAGGTAAGAAGTTTTCATGGTTTAGCTAGTTTCTACAGAAAATTCATCAGGAATTTCAGTGGGATTAGCACAGCGATGATGGGCACCGTGAAGAAGAGGCATAAGTCTTTTCATTGGATAGCAGAGGCTGAGAAGAGCTTCAATTTATTGAAGAGGAAGATCATGGAATGACCAGTGTTGGTGTTGCCGAATTTCCAGAAAAATTTTCAAGTGAAATGCGATGCAAGCAGGTTTGCAATCGGGGTGGTGTTGAGTCAAGAAGACAGGTCGGTTGCATATTTCAGTGAGAAGCTAGATGAGGCGAAGCTGAAATACTCCACGTATGATAAAGAGTTTTACACTATCATACAGGCGCTGAAGAAGTGGAGGCATTACTTAATCCCAAAAGAATTTGTATTGTACAGCGATAACCATGCATTGCAGTTTGTGACTCAACAGGAGAAGTTGAATCAGAAACATGCAAAATGGGTTGAGTATATGCAGAATTTTACATTTGTTATTAAGCATATTTCAGGTACTACTAACAAAGTGGCTGATGCTTTGAGTAGGAAAAGTTTGTTGTTGCAGGAGTTCAGGGTCAAAACATTGGGTTTTGATAACCTCAAGGACATGTACGCAGGAGATACAGATTTTGCAGAAGCGTATGAAGCAGCCGAAAACCTAGTTCTCAGGGATCGGAGTCCGTGGATAGATTATATGATCCAGGAGGGATTGTTGTTCAGAGGCAATCAACTGTGTATTCTGAAATGCTCCATGTGGGAGAACTTGTTAAAGGAGAAACACAGTGGTGGATTGGCCAGACATTTCGGTCATGATAAAACATTCGCGAAGCTGAGCGAGTCTTATTTTTGGCCGGGGATGCGATCCAAATTCAAGAAATTTGTTGATAGATGCAAGGTATGCCAACATTCAAAGGGCAGAAATCAAAATGCGAGACTATATCAGCCATTGCCCATACCAGAGAGACCATGGGAGGCGATAAGCATGGACTTTGTATTGGGATTGCCGAGGACACAAAGAGGGTTTGACTCTATCTTTGTGGTGGTTGAAAGGTTTTCAAAGATGGCACATTTTATTCTGTTCCAGAAGACTAGTGATGCGACACACATCGCAAATTTTTTTTTCAAGGAGGTCATTCGACTTCATGGCTTGCCGAAAAGCATAGTTTCGGATAGGGACACAAAATTCATAGGGAATTTTTGGAGGACCTTATGGAGGAAGATAGGAACTAACTTGGTTTTCAGTTCTACTTATCATCCTCAGACAGATGGACAAACAGAAGTGGTGAAGAGGAGTCTGGGAGATTTTTTGAGAAGCTTGTTGACAAAGCACCATAGCAGTTGGGACAATATATTGCCACAGGCAGAGTTTGCATACAACGATTCGGTGAATCGGAGTACAGGCATAAGTCCATTTCAGGTTGTATATGTGATGAAGCCAAGAGGAGTTTATGAATTGCGGGATTCAGAACAGACTGCGACTAGCAGCGCTAGTGCAGAAGAATTCGATGAAGCGATGAGAGAACTTCACAGCAAGGTGAAGCAGCGACTGGAAGATTCAAGCTAGGAGTACAAGCGTAGAGCATATCAGCATCGGAGACAACTTCAGTTTGAAGTTGGCGATCTAGTTCTGGCACATTTGAGGAAGGAAAGGTTCCCGAGGGGAACATACAACAAATTGAAAATGAAGAAAATTGGACCCTGCAAGGTCCTGAAGAAATTCGGAGAAAACGCTTATGAGATCGAGTTGACGGATGACATCAGAATATCTTCGATATTTAACATTGCAGATTTATACCCATACAGGGCAGAAGAAGTAGAAACTGGAGCTGAGGAGCCAGTGATCCAGTGGATGAACAGATGCCGGTAGCAGAGAAGCCGCATATGGAGTGCATATTGGACAAGAGAGAGGGTAAGAAGACCAGAAGAACAATATTTCAAGTATCTAGTTAAGTGGAAGAATCATCCAGTGGAGGATGCCAGCTGGGAGACCCAAGCGGAGATTCAAAAGCATGGACAAACCATGCAGGAGCTCATGGACAGGAGCCCATGTAAATTTTCAAGCCGAGGAGCATGATGCAGGAGCATCACCGACTCATCAAGCGAGCCAGCGCAAAAGTAGGAAAACCGCTGGACAAGTCAGCATAAATTTTGAAACGCCTTGGAAACTGTTGCGCAAATATTCAATGAATCATTTATGAAGGAGTGCCTTTTGTATATTGTTTCAGACCTTGAGCCATAAGCTCTTGTCTAAAGTAGATAGTCAACATTCAATAGCTTTAATGTAGTTAGATAGGAATTTAATTCCAGACTAGACAGTTTTAGAGTTCGAGAGGGAAACGAAATATAGACACCCTCCTTTGTACATTGTAACATAGAAGCAGCATTATCAATTCATTCAGAAGGAGGAGCATGCAGAGAATTGTATGAAAACCACCCATGTACAGGCATTTGAAGTAATAGAAGAAAACTTGATTCAAATCCATGGCTTTGTGTTGTTTTTTCTCTGTGAATGAAGTTATGCTCTTGAATGGTTGTTTACTGTCATACGTTTGCTTTTATATGCTACGTGTGTGATTTCATGGTTGAGTTGAAGTCTCTGAGAATAAGGAATTAGCTTCAATTGTTTCTCTATCTTGAACCAGAGAGTTTCTGCAAGGAGTGCAGTCGAATCGTCCGCAAGGAGTGCGCTGACAGAAGGGTTCAGGTAGGGAGAACTTTTGTTCTAAGTTTCCAGAAGTGTAGATTTGCACCAGAGCCATGTAAGGAGTGCACAGGTCAGGCTTGAAAGTTTCAAGGTTACGAACTTGGTGAAGTATTGAAGATTTCTACTGCAGGAGTGCGCAGGGTTGAAGGTTTCAACATCCAGTTGAGGTTGAAGAGTTGTCGCAAGGAGTGCGAGCAAAGTGTTTTATTTTAGAAGATGCAAAGTCGCGGATAAGCTCAGGAGGGATAGACCTTCAAGTTTGTTGAAGGAAAAAATATCGATAAGTTTGCAAGAAGTATTGTAAGTTTGTGTGCAGGAGAGTAAGTTCTGTGGAAGAAAACTTCGTTTATTTCGCAAGTTTGAAAAAGGAAGAATAGACGGTTGAGATTCTCCATGGAGAATCTGCGGGTTTCTGTGAGTCGTTAGCTCTCATAGAAGTGCCAGGAAGTTCACAGTGCAAATGTGGAAGGATTCAAAGTTCGGTACAGATCGAGCCGTTGATCCAAGTTTATTTGGACCGTTGGATCCATCGTGAGCTCGGCTATCGGGCCATCGTGAGAAAAGTGTCGAAGATTTGGCCGTGAAAATCACGAGATCGCGAGATGTGAAGTTCCAAGGGATTTCGTGAATAGTGGGGACCATAAGAGTTGGTGACATGGCAGGTGACAACTGGTCTCGGGAACTCGCGAGTTGGAGCTCCAAAATAATTCAACGGGAGTCGCGAGTGTGCGAGGTGCAAGGTCTCGATAAATACGTAAGCCGTGTGGGGACCCTAGCGAAGCGGGCGAGTGGAGATAGGTGACATCATCCATCAGAGTATCGGCACCTCGAAACTCGGGAGCCGGAGAGCTGGACAATTGACCCCGCGAGTAGCAAGGTCACGAGGTGGTGAGATCGCGAGGAGGTGAGTCTCGGCGACTCGGCACATCGCGTATCGGAGGCTGGACATCACAGGTGTTGAGTGTCGCGAGTCGTGAAGTAGCGAGGAGGCAACATCGAGGCCTCGGCATCTCGGGCCTTGGGGATCGAGGAAGGAGCCATTTGGTCTTGCGAGAGGCGAGTCGAGAGGAAGCAAGGCCGCGAGCATCGGCGCCTCGGATCTCGGGGATTTGAGGACCAAAAATTCAACTTTGAACTCACGAAGCTGTGAGTTTCGATCCTCCAAGTGCAGGATGGGGATCGTGCGAATAGTGCTATGGGTATATTTCCCGATAGGGGAATAGAAGAGCCTGGGTGCTCTTCGGGCCGAGAAGAAACAAAGGTCATGTAGGAGTGGACGTACCTGTGGGTACGTGGGTTCCATTAAAAGCAATAGTGAACAGAGTGGTGGATGCATTGAGTCAGAGACCACGCATATTTTAGGTGATGCCACTTCAGACGCATCTATGTGAAAATATTCTAACTTTACAATGCGACGATGACTGGTACAAAGAGGTCAAGAATTTTATCGAACAAAAAACCATGATGATACCAAAATTTGAAGGATTCACTATGGACAACGATGGATTATTGATATTTAAAATTCAAATTTACGTACCTCCCAATGACAAGTTGAGGAGTTTGTTCCTAAATGAGGCTCACAGAGCAATGTACATGGCTCATCCTTGAGTCATGAATATGAGGGCAGACCTTAAACCCTTATTCTTCTAGAAAGGAATGAAGGTAGACATAGTCAACTACGTGGCCAAATGTGTAGAATGTTAGCAAGTGAAGACTGAGCATAGACATATGATAGGACTATTACAACCACACGCTATTCCAAAATCAAAATGGGAGGTCATTTTGATGTATTTCATTGTTGTATTGCCACTGACGACAAGGAGACACGACTCGATTTTTGTGGTAGTCGACACTCTGAAAAAGAGTGATCAATTTATTCCTGTGCATATGATGTATCAGGTGCCTGACATAGCTAGAGTTTTCATCAGCGAGATTGTGAGGCTTCATGGCGTATCTAGGAGGATTATATCTGATAGAGGATCTATGTTTACCAGACGATTTTGGACTAGTTTTCAAGAGGCCTTGGGAACCCAACTTAACTTTAGTACTGCGTATCACCCGGAGACAGACGTGAAGATCGAAAGAAAAAATCAAATCTTGGAGGATATGTTGCGTATGTACGTTATGGACTAACAAAATCATTGGGAAGAATTCTTTCCATAGGTAGAATTTTCATGTAACAACAGTTATCAAAGCACCATTAAGATGGTGCCTTTTGATTTTCTTTACGGGCGACCATGTTGGACACCTTTGAGTTGGGATTGGCTTGAGGATAGGGTCCTGGTGGGACCATAAGCGATCCAATAAATGGAATATCAAATGAAAACTATAAGACCAAGGATTAAGGAAGTGCAGGATCGACAAAAGAGTTATGCCGATGTGCACCGTGTTGACTATAGTTACAAAGTTGACGATCGAGTCTTCTTGCAGATGAAATCGCATAGGAGTTCGATCAAGTTTGGAAAGGGTGCTAAAATCTCTCCCAGGTTCGTGGGACCTTTCGAGATTATGGAAAAGATGGGGCCCGTGGCCTAACGACTAGCCTTTCCTGATTCTTTGAGGTGTATGCACGATGTTTTTCACATATTTGTTTTGAGACATTATATTAGTGATCCTACACATGTTATTGACATGAGTTCCTTCCAGATGTCTGATGAGGGTTCACTCATGGTGGAGCCAATATGCATCCTGGACCATCGTATTCGATAGCTATGACGTCGAATAGTAGATGAGGTCAAGGTCCAGTGGGACAACTATAGTCCACACTCGGCGACCTGGGAGGACACATATGATATGCGATGACAATTTCCATTTTTGTTTGATAGATAAACTTATGATACTGTGATACACTTTATTTCGACACTTATATAATGTGACAAAGTTTAAAACAAGAAGGGGTGTTTGTAACATCCCACTCTTGCATGCACTGAGCGAACTTATTCTTTGAGGACACTTGCTTGCAAGTGATCTGGGTTATTATATTATTGGTCATTTTGATTATGATTATGAGATATTATGGATTGGATGATATGTTATTTTTTTGTATTTACATAGATAGGTGCTATTGACTAGTTTCTCCTGAGTGTGCAGGACTTTGGACTTTGAGGATGTGGAGGCATCGATGAAACCCCTTGGACTTCGGATCGAGTCAGGGAGTGGACTGTTGGGTTTCAATGTTGTTGATGTGACATATGTAGATATGATTAGATGTTATGATGATTGATTATTATTGCTGACATGATTCATTGATGGATGTAGGCTGATGATAGCTTGCCAACCAGACTCACATGTGGAGTATAGGGGTCACACACGACAGACAAATACTTTGAGGGAGAGGTGTGGAAAAAGCCCTACCACAACCTACTATCACTCCTTCCATGGCTCGAACTATAGGTTAACAATTACCTAGTTTGAAAATACCTATGATGTCGTGAGGGAAGACTGTGACAGTCACTCACGATGATTCCAAGGGGTGCGTAATAAGGCAGGGGCCTTATTCCTTAGAGGCCCTTAATCTCCCACAAGATTACCTGGTAGAGTATTGACTCCAGGGGTTTGACGTCTACCAAGTTCATTCAAGAGGCGAGTGGCACCCTTGGAGCACATAGTGTGTATTGAAGGGCACTTCGCACAAGGAAAACAAAAAGAGGCGAGTGACACCCTTGGAGCATGTAGTGCGTCCCGAAGGGCACATCACAATCTTAACTGGTAAGTGAATAAACCTAGTTGGCCTTAAAATGAATGATGTGATAAGTAAAGTTTAATGACTAATTTTTCCCTTAAGAACTGTCACCCAACCTAGTGAAATTAAAACCTAGGTCTAAGTAGAACATGTGGTCAAAAAAAAATTAATAATAAATAAACATGTAACAAGAAGGGGGGTAAGAAATTCTAACTTATTTATTAAATTCAAAATTATAATGGAGGATTAAAATTTTAAAAAGGGAAATGGTTTTTTTTATCTACATTTGCTAATTTAATTTTTAGTTAAAAAGAAAAGAGGGTAAATGGTTGTTTTTATCTACACTTGCTAAATTAAATTTTAATTAAAAAGGAAAAAGGGTAAATGGTTGTTTTATCTACACTTGCTAAATTGATTTTTAGTTAAAAAGGAAAAAAGGGGGAAACTTAAAAGAAATAAGAAACTTGAAGAAAAAGGGAAACTTAAAGAAAAGGGGAAACATAAAGAAAAAGTTGAATGTATAACTTAGTAAGGAATCTTTCCTTTGGAACTTTCTAATTATGAACTCAGCTAGGAATTAAGTAAGGCGTAAGTCATTTAAGAAGTGTAAGGGAATTTTGGGACACCGAGGAATGTTTTTAGGAATTTTCTTAGGTGGATAAGGGAAATAGGAATATTTAATTAATAAATAAAATTGATTTTCTGGTGCAACTAGGGGATCGGGCGACATGTGTACGGGGGAGGTTTTTCAAAATTAATTAAATGAAAAAGGAATTTAATGAGAATTTGGGAAACTAATTAATTGAAAACTCTATAAAAATGATGGAGGAGGAGGAGTATGATATGATCTTTTTTCATAACGTTACACTGCTGAAATTTTATCTTGACTGAACTTTCTCTTGTGGGAGTTGGGATACCCAGCACGGGTAATGAGTGGTAGCTCGACCTTGCGAGGCGATTTGGGTGCTAGGATTCTATGGTATTGTGTGCGTGGCCCCTTTGTGGCTTGAGGGAATCAGGGGGAAGAAGAGTACCCCTAGAGTTGGCTGGGAGGTACCAGTGAGGTCACATTGGTTGGCAAGCGGGAGCTGGATGGAGCACGCGTGAGACAACAACTTCGAAGCATTCACAATTGGCTACGGTACACATGTGCATAATTGTATTAATTAATAGCTCAATTTCTGGTTCATGCATTTCTTTATTTCGAAATCTCGCTTGCGTAAATGTTGTTAAAAGAAAAAGACTCGTTTAGTTATACATAATAATTTTTATCTGGGCAATAATGCGCCATGTGAAATTGCAAGAGGGTCTCTAAATTTTTGGTTCTGAGCCTTGTTTTGTTATTGCGTTTTCCGTATTCCTTTATTGTGATCTTATTTTATTATTGGTTATCCACGGAGAAGGTCTAGATGCGGATTTGTGTTTTTATATTCTGTCCCTTATCCTTAAGTTATTATTCTATGCCTGAGAAGTTGGCTAGGAGCCTAATCGACTGTCTTCACTCTGGTGTTTAAGACTAAGATTTAAATGCCCTTATTTCTTGTACATGGATAATAAGTGAAGGATAAATTTCACCCAACTATCTATCCATTACTTATCTCTGTGTTTATCTCTTATGATTAATCCCAGATCTTTGCGCCTTCTTGTGAATGAGTATCTCGACATTTTGATTGATTCGTCTTTGAATGATTTACCTCTGATCTCTATGTTTTCTTGTGGATGATTATCTATGTGCTTCATCTCTCATCGATTTCTTGGGATTAATCTCTGCAATTTTAATGATAAATCCCAACACTTTGTTTGGTATGATATCTACGATTGAATGACCAATCCTAGAATGTTTAAACTCTACATTTGAATGTTTAATCCTTGAGTGTTTAACTCTGCATTTGAATGACTAAATCCCTGAATGTTTAAACTCTAGATTTTTGGATTGATTAATCTTCGATCACCTTGGCTTCTTGCCAATTATACAACATATCTCTACACAATGAATCTATACCTTTGAGAATCTCTACATATTAAATTGGGATCCCTGGATTGATATTTAAACATCAATTTTATTCTAGTGATAATTTAATTCCAGCGATTTTATTCCAGTGACAATTTTATTCCAACAATTTATACATGACAATGATTTCATTATATATGTCATTATTATATATGTTGGACAACAATTTTTCATTTGAAGGACATCGAAATTCTGGCGGAGTGTGACTGTGTTGAATGGTTGCAGTGTGTAGAATTTTGACACCGAATATATACATATGTCTGCGAACTTATATATATATGCCTGCATTTTTATTTTGATGTGTCTTCATTTTTAATGATAGGTCTGCGTTTATTTTAATATACAATAACTACAAATTTAATATATATAGAGAGAGGGATTGGGAATTTAATATATACAGAGTGTGACTGCAAATTCAATATATACAGAGTGTGACTGCGAATTTAATATATACAGAGTGTGACTGCGAATTTAATAGATACAGAGTGTGACTTCGAATTACACATTTGAATGACAACGAGTTTATACAATTTAATGAAAATGATTTATATCATTTTTACATAGTATCATTTCCTTCCTACAACGTTTTTACACAGTTTACAGACAATGTTTTTTTACACTACATCATTTCCTTCCTACAGTATCATTTGTATACAAACATCGGTTTTACATAGTAGCGTTTTTACAGAAAATGATTTGTATCATTTTACATAGTATGATTTGGTATGAATAATATAACGTATCATTTCCTTCCTTCTCGCTTGTTTTTGTGGATGTGTAAACCTTAATTCCCTTATATCATAACACCATTTTATCCATGGGAAAATAATATTATTGAGATGCAGTTCAAGATAGTTTACACGCACTTTGATCTTATGTTATCTGCATTGTTCAACATATGCAAGGAAAGTTAGAATTTGCAATTTTATATTTTAATTGAAATATGCAAATTAAAATTTAATGTCCTAAGTTACAAACTTAAAACATCATGATTAAATTTTTAAAGGGAAAAGAATGTCGTGAGAAACATTCTGTGATGAATTAAATGAGATGTAGAAAAGAACAATTCAACGATTAAGTAAATTATTTACTCAAAAAACCAAGGTAACATATCGACATCGTAAAAGAAAACAATGACAAGGTAATAAAAATAGATCACATAGAAAATAATGGCACAGTAACTAAAAGGTAAAATAATTGATAAAAATTTACTAAGTTGGAGTCTAAGAAAAGTAGTATAGCCTCTACTTCTACGTAAAATTGTTGAGATATTGAAATGTTCAATATTATACAATTAATAAAATACTTATAGAGCTAGAGTTTTAATGGGATAAGATAACAACTATTTCTAATATAGCATTGTTGAGAGGGTTCTAGCTTCTCATGACATCGAAATGTTACTTTGGATTGATTGATGTCCCATCGTGGGAAGGTTGAGAAGTTTTCGTTTGCACATGGGTCCCTAGCGCCTTGGTCACATTGTCGCGACATGGCATTGTATGATTGGGTCATTGCATGCATTGATCAATAAACACATATGGAACCTAACTTAGGATCATGTGACTCCCTTGTGGACGATGTTGTTGTTTTGTTTTGAGGTTGTACCTGTTTGTAATGTTTATTAGCGGTCTCTCGTTCACTGGGAGGGATATGGATACTTATCATAGAGGTTTTTGTGTTGGACTGATTGATTTTGCTTATGTTTCTTGGAGGTCCTAACCCTACAGGGTAGGACGGGCAGGTAGTCATTTTAATTTTCTACTTTATTTCGTATGTTACATCTAGTGGCGTAACGCGCTAGTATGCTGAGTTGTTATGATGTCTATTGATTGGATTGCATGTGATGTGTTTATCATCGAGTTGTGTTGATTGAGTGTTGTTGTTGTTGCCTTCCTGCCTTTAAAAAAAAAAAAAACTTTTGCGTTGCGTCGCATGTAGTTGTAACGACATGGGTCATTACAAAAACATTGACAACATCTATGGATTTAAAAGTAGATTTTGTGGGAACAAAATGAGCTACCTTGCTCAACTTATCTACTACAACCGTGATTGCATCATGTTGTTTGATTGTATTTGGTAAACTTATGATAAAATCCATGGAAATCACTTCCCATTTCCATTATAGTATTTGTATAGCCTGCAATAGTCCAACAAGGTGTCAATGTTTGACTTTTACCTGTTGGCACTCCAAACACTTTGCAATGTAAAGATAAATGTATTTCTTCATTTGAGGACAATAATACAATTTTCTAACTATTGTCACCATTTTCTGGTAACTAGGATGACCTATATATGGTATCCTATGGAACTCATCCATAATCAAGCACTTAAAATCCCCTAAATTAGGCACATACAACCTATTATTGTAAAACAACATATTATCAACCCTTAGCTTATTTCATTCATACCTCTTTCCCCTAGGTTCATGTTGCAACCTTTCCTTCACTTGATTGAAGAACTCATATTCTTACAAGAGGGTCTTAATCCTCTGATGAATGTCAGACTTTCCTACACTTTTTGTTGCTAAGTGCATTGTTTGAATGCTTCAGCTGCTTTGTTCTCTTTTATTTTATGTGTTTTATTTTGTAGTCAAACTCACTGATCAATGCCATCCCTCTGGCTTGTCTAGTATTCAACCTTGACTGGTCAAATAAATACTTCATACCATAATGGTCAGTCATGAGGATAAATATCCTCTAGAGAAAGTAATGTCTCCACATATTCAGTGCATGTAAAATTGTTGCAAGTTCTAGGTCATGGGTGACATACTTATGCTCATGTTCATTCAACTTACATGATTCATAGCAAACCACTTTCCCATCTTACATGAGAAATCCACCGAGTCCTTCTTTTCAAGCATATGTGAAAAACGAGAAGTCTTTTTCTGGGTATGCAAACTTCAACATAGGGGCATTAGTTAATAGTTTCTTCAATTGTTGGAAGCTATCTTCGCACTATGGTGACCACATAAATTTATTCCATTTCCATTGTAATGAAGTAATAGGATTACTGATCTTGGAGAATCCCTTGATGAAACTTCTGTAATATCCATCCAATCCCATGAAGGATATCACTTCTATCACATTTCTAGGGGATGGCCAATCCATGTCTGCCTTGATATTTGCAGGGTCTACGTCCACTACTTCAGCTGAGATTACATGGCCTAGATATCAGTTTTCCATTTTAAATAAATCACGCTTGCTAAACTTGGCGTACATCTGATGTTCTCTTAACACCCACAACACCATTATGAGGTGTTCTTCATGCTCCTCTTGGTTCTTGGAGTACACCAAAATTTTGTCCACAAAAACTAAGACAAACTTGTATAAATACTTGTTGATCACACTATTCATTAAACACATGAATGTAGCTGGTGCATTTGTAAGACTAAATGGCACCATAACAAACTCATAGTGCCCATACCTTTTTCTAAAGGTTGTCTTGTGAATGTCCTCATATTTAATTATGACTTGGTGATATCCCAACCTCAAATATATCTTTGAGAAAACTGTAGCCCCTCTCAGGTGATCAAAGAGATCACCTATTCTAGGAAAATGGTATTTTTTCTTGATGGTCATCTTGTTCAGCTGCCTATAATTGATGCATAGTCTCAAGGTACCATATTTCTTCTTTACAAATAGGGATAGTTCTCCCCATGGAAACACAGTTGGCCTGATGTAACCCTTTTCCAACTTTTATTTCAACTCCATTTTTAGTTCCACCAAATTTGGTGTGCTCATCCTATAAGGCACTCTTAATGTTGGCACTTCTCCAGGAACAAGATCCATTGAAAATTGAAGATCTCTTTTCCGAGGTAATCCCGACACCTCCTCTAGAAACACATCTATGAACTCCCATTGCACTGGGTGATATTTAGTCTTCAATTCGTTTCATTCTTCTGGGTTAAAATACAAGGGACACCCATTTCTACTAAAATTCTTAAGTTGCGTCGTTGATATTTGTCTTACAGAGACCGACTTCCAAATTCCTTGAAAAATTATAGTATTGCCTTTCTCATCTTGACATTCTAAAATTTTCTCATAACAATTTAATTTTTCCTTATGAGAAGCTAACCAATCCATGCCCAACAACACGTTGTAAGAACTAAGGGGTAGTTCAATATTCAAAACCGCTTGAGTTTGAAATCCATCAATCCTATTAGCACTCCATAAATCTATTTGGATGATAAAAAAATGATGAAGGTAACTATTTCAACCAACTTTGAGACCTGAAACTAGCCTTTTGGATCTGGAGATGGCTCTCTCGGGAGACACGGTCTCAGTGCGGGATATGGATTTAAAGATATTGGCTAGATTTAACACCTTTGCATAATAAGTTCTAGTTTCATTAGCGTAAGATAGCAAGACCTTGGGATATGGAGTCGATTCGAGAAAATGATAGAAACAAATGACTCAGTAACTGAACTTGAGATGATAAAGGCTAAGCAAGCAACAATCTTCAGTTTAAAATCATAGTGTGTTGTGAGGAGAGAATACATGAAGCAACTCAGAGCACCGCTAAGGATGAATTCAGATTTAACTTTATAGGAAATAAGTTTTGTCTAAATGGCGCGAACAAGGGGTGTTGCGCAACGAATCCACAGGTTTGAAATTTCATTCTGATTTAGACAAAAAATGATATGAATAAAGAAAATAGGAAGTACATATGCAAGAAAGGGAAAACAATACATCAAACTACTACAATTAGAATCTTTTCATCAAGCTACAAGACTTTTGCATTAAGTTTTGATCGAACTCAGAAATACATTCAATAGACATTGTCTATACTAATTTTTTCCAACCAACATTGCTTAAATAAAAAAGATCAAATATATAGGCAAGGGCGCCACTTGGGCTGCCATGCTCTTCTGACTAATATCTCTAAAAACTAGGAAACTGATTATTCTGCGTTAAAGGACTCTTCACATGATGCTTTTCCAAAAATAGACAACAAATACATCTAGCTACATCATGGCTGCTTGTATTCCACCATGGGGATTCGGTTATCGACCAGGTCTCGTCATGAGAGAGTGAGGTGTTGATGCTTTCCTTTGATTAGGTATCTGAGGGACAAGTGTATGTCAGAGTTGTGTTATCTACTGTAAGGAATTTGATCTCTGTCGTGCGCTCATTTGCTGGGGGAATGTGCATGGCAAGTCACTGCTGACTGTCATGGCTGTTTATCAAACGAAAAAATGTTTTAGGGAAATGTATCCTTCAAAACTGTTAAGATTTGTTTTCTATTTATGGATACAGGAACAAACTCAACTAATCTTGTTTCTTCTGTTTGTTGGCGAGAGTTGTGTGGGCTTTCTCCTCGACCATTTCACCTTTTCTGGAATTCTTTGCATGCCTTTCTTTTGACAGCTATTGTGCTTCACGCAATTGTATGATTTTATCCTGTGCCTCTCTAAGTTATATTTTGAGCCATGCCATGTTCCCTTTGCGACCTTGTTCTACTAAAACTTCAATGGTCTTTGTCGCTAGTTGTTGTCTCAACTCCTTGTTTTCCTAGTAAAGTTCGGCAATAGCTAATTTCACCTACTTCAATTGCTGAGACGGATCTTAATCATTTCTACCCGCAACATACATCCTCCTTGTTCTTCTCCCACTTCCTCTGCTTGTACCTTCAATCAGTTCTATCCAAACAACACACATAAGTAATCTCTTAGCAACCAATCTCATGCACAATTTGTCTGGGATTCAGGTTTCCCCAGCTTCCTTATTCTTCTTTGGCTTGCCCCTCCCCCATGGTATCTGATGTTGGGTATGTGAGGCTTCTAATATCTTTCCTTATTGAGAAGGTCTCTCCATTCCAGGTTCCACATGGTTTGATGTCATCTTTTCCACAGGTAAAAGGAAAACTCCCTTTGTATCCTTGGGAATTCATGTTGTAAGTGAGAACGAATCCCAGTCACTTTGGGGCTTGGCCATGGCGATCCTACGACTTTGCGTGCCCTTCCTTATGTTTATGGAGGTCACCATGGCATGAATAGTATGTATCTTGCGTGCAGGGGATCCAACCAAGACACAAGGCGGAAAATTCAATCAACCTGGGCTTGCGAGAAAAAATTACAAACAGTGCGTGGACATGGTTTCACGAATAAAATGGGTGTCAAGCATCTTAAATTTATAACATATTGGGCGGAAGGAGGAACTGTGCAAAAGAAAAGTGAATTCATGGTGAATGGATGTTTCGAATCGAATTGCATATTTTCCATGGCACATCCCCACGTGTAAAGTACATGCGAAAAGGGTTGCAGGGCATACATGATACGAACATCGTGATTTTTTCATTCCCTTGGCCTTCATAATGAGCTGATAATAGTTACTGCACTTGTCGATGCAACTTCCATTAACTACTTGACTTGACATGGAGCACATAGATATTACCCTTGAATAAGACCTGACTCTCTGGGAACAACATACCTATACCAATTTACGCATGTCTCAACTTTGACATCCCTTCCTATTCCCAAGGGCCAACTAACCACTTGCTGACTTCGACCCTTTCATTTTTACATACCTAACTTCACATTTTTGGACACATGGGCCATAACTCAACTAAAACAACTCTAAATGGAAATAAAAATGGTGGCACTAACACATCCCAATTAGACAAGCTTCAACTACCTTCACGACTTTCCTCTCTGTTCTAGTGGCTAATTGAACTAACCACACTTTCACGTGCTTCTTTCTTCATAATGAACATGCCTTAAGCAGTTGAGGTGAAATATAACTAAGATTATCTTGGGTCAATTAAAATAGAGATTATTCATTCAATTAAAATAGAGATTAGTCGTTCAGTGATAATACCTTCCAATTCCACCACAAAGGCTTGGTGGCCTGCTTGTTGATTTTCCACCACTGCATAGATTCTCAACACAATCTTGGCTACGTCACTGACTCTAGATTCCTCATAAATGTTATACACTCTCTGACTGTCATACTACCGGTGGGGAAAATCCCTCAATAGATGTGGCTCTCCACATCCCTAGCATTGGAAATGTCCTTTCTTGGGCTCCTCTGTTATTTCCCCTGCCCACTTTGTTGGTTTATTTCTGCTTTGAGACAAAAAAAATTGTTGATGCACACTCCTGCTTGGCTGACCCAACTGTGCATCCTTCCCGAAATTATTGCGGGAAAAGACTTGAATCCCTTCTTCTGGAATCCACTCTTATCCTTTCTTTCCCAATCTTTGGAAGACTCATGCTTGTGCTTAGACTCATCGTAACAACATTTGGCCTTCAAAATGATGTCCTCCAACGTCTTGGGTTTGTCAAACTCAATTCAATCTTGGTAAGATTGTGGTAACCCACTGAGAAAACATTGGATTCTCTCCTTCTCTTCCTTAAGGTAGGGATCATACCTCAACAACTCCATACATGTTCTTGCATACACATCCAAGATAAGTTGTCCCAACTTAATCTCATGAAATTCCTTTATCTTGTCATCATAATAATTTTTAGATAGGTAATATTTACACAAGTATTTCTCAAATTGTTTCCATGTCAATTTGATTTCCTTCAACCTTTTGATTTCCTTGAGATATTCCCACCAAATCAAATCCCCTTCATTCAAGTTAAATACTGCGATCCTTTCCTTGGTATTGTTAGAATAGTTATGTACTCGAAAGTACTTTTTCAAGCTAAATATCCATGCTTTAACTTATTCTCCTTCCTTTATCTCTCCATCAAAGGTAGTCATATTAGCGTTCTTGAATTATTCAGTCATAAAACTTTTAGATTTCTTTCTCTTTCTCTTCTTAGAAATGTTGGATTTCGTGCCACTACTGGATTGTCCTACTGAAATAGTCTTTTGTCTAGAGGACTATGTGGAAACGCCTCCACTCAATTCTCCTTTCTTAGTACCCCAATGCTTCCTTCTGGAAGAACTCCTTCCCACATCGCTGTGAGCCAGTCCATCCTTTTGAGCATCCGAAGAGGGTTTCAACCTCTCTGACTGTTGTAACTTTTCATTGCTAGGGCCTTGCTACATACGTTTTTGAATTTTGGCCAGGATCTACAGTAGAATTGTATTCAACTATGCCTGTTTGGCATGGGATTTCATAAGTATATCATTATCTTCCTTCAGACTTCTCACAGTGACCATCAAATATGGAGTGGTTTCTCTATCCCTCCAACCATTAGATTCCTCATCTCTGAGGTATGAGGTGTTGTCCATACTACGCTGCACTATTCACCTTTGTGAATTTTTCAATTCATCCTACGTGTTGAAACAATGATCATCATTATCATTTTATGTCATCATTTTAAAAACATCCATTCCAGACAACATAAACTCCTTTTTACACAGTCTTAAGCAGTCTCGGGGACTCATTCAAGCCTAGATTTTGAACTCTGATTTGATACCACTTTGTAACACACCCAACCCCCTAAGTATCTTTTTAGGAGATGAGGCATTAAAGTTTTTCTTCTTCTACACTATCTCAGTACCACGCGACACCTTGTTGGAACATAGAATAAATTCTAAATAAAAAATTTAAATTTTTTACAATAGTCGTTTTGAATTTTACTTGCGTGAGGGTCTGGTTTGATTTTCTTTCAGATTAGAGTATTTTTTGGAGTCCTTAACATCCCCCTCTTAATGTTTCTTGAAAATAAAGGGTCCTCATATAAAATTTTCAGAATATTACATAGGTTTGCTTTTGGTTTCCTATTTTGAGTGCTTTTTGTTTTTCATAATTTTCCATTTTTAATAATCCCATTATCTTGGTCTCAATATATTTCCGACGATATAAAATTTTCCTCATTTTGACTCCCGAGTCAAAAGTTATGGCCTTTTGTATTTTTGTGTTTTTCCACTGTTTAAATGACGTGGCAGCATAGTCCACACGTCGCTTCTATTTTCATCGCCACATGTCACCTATACAAAGATACCACATTAGGTTTTTGGGTTTTGATAATTTTTGTTGTATATATTATTTTATTTTCTATTTTTTATTATATTTTTATTATTTATTTTATTGTTATTTTATTATTTTTAATTTAATTATTGTATATATATTATTTTATTATTTTTATTTTAATATAGTTAGGGATTTTTGTATATATTATTTTATTTTCTATTTTTTATTATATTTTTATTATTTATTTTATTGTTATTTTATTATTTTTAATTTAATTATTGTATATATATTATATTATATTATATTTATATTATTTGTCTTGTGGTCGGCATGGAACAAAAAATCCCACCGTAGAGGGATAGGAGGCATATCTTGTTATATTAGAAAGAGCATTTCTCCTCACATTCAACTTCATAAGATCGACCCTCTCAATCAATACATTTGGATAAAAATTTCAGACACCAATGCTAAGAAGATGTATATAGAAATTTGTTATTTTGCACCTATTAATTCTACTTTTTATAAGAAAAACAATGTAGATAACAATTGTCCCTATAATAATTTAGAACAAAATATTTATAGTTTGAAAAATGAAGGTAATATCCTCCTTCCAGGAGACTTTAATGCTAGGACTACAACTAAACAAGCTACCCTTTTAAGTATTGATTCCAACCATAATCCTTTATGGCTAGATGAGGACCTTGTTTGATCTAATAGCTACAAAAGAATCTCTAAAGACCTAATTGAGAATTTGTTTGGTACTGAGTTGTTCAAGCTCTGCAGCTCTCAAGACCTAATAATTTGCAATGGATTAATGAAGTGGCCAAACTCCAACCAGATGACTTGTATTCATGGGATAGGTAGTAGTGTTGTAGATTATGTGATATATGATATCCCTGTTTCCAACCAAATAACAACTTTTGACCTTTTAAATGACCATGAGCCTGACTCTGATCATAAACCTTTAACCCTAACTCTAAACTTTTCCATGCACAGGAGCGCCATTGAAGAGAATTTTGATAATCAAAGGAATTTGAGCTTTGACAAAAGTAAAGTTGACCTTTTCTTAAAGGATTTAAATAGTAAATTAAATCTCCTTACTTATAAGGACAACATTGAAGAACTCTATCATAATTTTACAACTACCCTTTCCACTTCTATTAACAAGTTCTCTTTTGAGGTGTCCTATAAAAAGAATAATAGAACGACCAACCCTTGGTATGATAAAGAATGAAAAATTGCTAGGAAATCCATTAGGGATGATTCTAACGAGTCCTTAAAACTCGATAAGATCAATACGTACAAATCCCTAATTAAAAAGAAAAAAAGGTACTATATCAATAAAAGACAAGAGAAACTTTCACATCTATATAAGATGGATCCTAAGAAGTTATGGAGCCAAATTCTAAACCGCAATACTAAAGAAAATAATAGGATCCCCTTAAGGGACTGGAATTCCTACCTTAAAAGTCTTTATGAGTTCTCTAATGCCATGGACACCATTCCTATTATCCCTACAAAGGATGGAGTTTTTTCTTTAGATGACATAGAGTTCAGGGTTAAGCGGCTTGCAAATGGGAAAGCTAAGGACATTGAAGGCTACCAAGCTGAAATTTTTAAAATTGGAGGGCCTATCCTTATCCTTCACTTACACAAGCTCTTCAATTTAACAGTCAAGCAGGGATTTGCTAAACCCTGGATGCAAAGCCTCATTATTCCTATTTTTAAAAATGGGGATAGAAACATTCCCTCTAATTATAGGATCATTATGATTAGCCCGATTTTAGCCAAGATTTATGGAATTATTTTGAAAAAGAAGATTATCCTTTGGCTATAAAGTCGCGGTAAAAGAGCTAAAGGCTAGGTCAAGTTTAGGAGATATCACTCAACTGTGGACCATCTTGTTACCTTTAGGATAATTGCAGATGAGTTCCACAATACTAAAACCAATAGTTTTTGTTGTTTTGTTGACTTTAGAAAAGCTTTTGACATGGTTCCTAGGAAAAACCTTTGGAATAGGTTGGAAGAGATAAAAGTGCCTCTCGAGTTGAGAGATTCTACAATAAGGATGTATGAGAATGTTATTACTAATTTTAAAAACACTGAGGGCTGGTCAAAAGAGATTAACTGCAATATTGGAGTCAAACAAGGTTGTCCCTTGTCCCCTACCCTTTTGGCATATACATTGACAAGTTAGAATATTGCTTGGAAAACGCAGGTTGTGTCGGCCCTACTCTCACTGGTATAGTCACCAATCTTCTTCTTTATGCCGATGATATCATTCTGATGGCAAGGAGTCCCCATGATCTTCAAAACCAACTAAGAATCCTCAAGGATTTTTGCTCCAATATGGGTATGACTGTTAATACTGATAAGACTAAGGTCATGATTATTAAATCCAATAATATCACTTATGATACCATTGTATATGACAACAACAACTTGGAGAAAGTGACTTCATACAAATATCTTGGAATTGATATTCACCACAAGCTCAACTTGAATTATAGCATTGAGAAAAGGATTATTGGGGGATAAAAAGTTTATTATGGGCTTGAAAACAATTGTAAATCAACTGATCTTTGGAGTTGGGATAAGAAGAAACTCCTCTTTGAGAATCTTGTTACACCTATTATTATTTATGGATGTGAATTCTGGGGTTGTAGTATCTCTTGTGAATCTTGGAGAAAGATAGAGAAAATACAAAATAATTTTATAACCTATAATCTCAAAATTAAAGGAAATACACCCTCCTCCTCTTAGAAACAAGCCTCTCCCCCATTGAGAGAACGTCTATGACTAGATACCTAATGTATAAGAACAAGTTAAACAACATGGAAGACAAGAGGCTTCCTAAACTTGCTTAAAAACCGATTCGTAACCACCATTGACTCAAGTGAGGATGGCATAAAGATTCTTGGTCTTGGCTAAACTATTGTGGAATCATGGAAGACACCATTTTGTAGATTTAAGATACTATTAAAAAATCATCAAATCAAAATTAAAGGAGAAAATGTAGTGTGATAAAGAGTTAGAGGAAAAAAGAAAATTAAGGTATTATAAGGATGTAATCAACCCTAATCTAGAAGATCACAATTATCTATTTGTTTTTCCAAGTGTAAAGAAAAAAATAAGCATTGCTAAGATAAGAACAAATTCTCACGAGCTCCATAGTGAAACTGGACGTTGGTCAATTCCTAAAACACCATGAGATGGAAGAGTGTGTCACCTTTATGACACTAAGAATGATGAATATGAAAAGCACTTTCTCTTAGATTTTCCAGCCTATACGGAGATTAGATCTCATTTTCAAAATATTTTTCACACTACCAATCTTTCTAACCTCTTAACTCAACAAAAATATGGTGATCTTGGAAATCTTCTCTTAATGCTTTTTTAGCACAGAAACAAAATTCTAAAGAATCACAAGTAATTACTTACCCTCTTAAGGTCTGATAGACCAATTTGGTCTTAGTGGATGTTAATCATCATCATCATCATCATCATTTTATTATTTTTATTTTATATTAATTTTTATTTTATATACTTAGGGATTGTTGTATATATTATTTTGTTTTCTATTTTTTATTATATTTTTATTATTTTTAATTTAATTAATGTATATATATTATTTAATTATTTTTATTTTATATATACTTAGGGATTTTGAGGATTTGATTTTCAAATTTCATTAATATACCTTCACCATACCCTCCTTACTCCACTCACATAAGCACTCCATACACTAAGTTGTTTATAAACAATAAAGTTCATTTTGATCCCATGCATGTGGTTTTTATTTTTATTTTTAATATTACCTAAAATGCACTTATCATGTGCCAATTTGCACATTCACATTTGACTTTGGGAGGTCATAACTCGAGATATGGGGCACAAAATTGGGCTTGTGAGGACTAGTTGGAATTATTAAACAAAGGAGAACAACCTGGAACAATTTATTTTGGGAAATATGCAAGATAAACATTCCAAAAATTCAACATAAACTAGGCTACAAAATTAAAACAAACTCAGTTTTCTGAGTGTGATTTTTGGAAAAATTTAATAATTAAAACGTTTTCCAGATTGAGATCTTGTTCAATATTGTCCATTTGTCAATAATATAATAGTTGGAAAATAATTTGGGCTCATATTTAGGGATCTATCTTTGTTTTTAATTTTGTTTTATCCAAATAAATGGTTTCAATATTTTTTAGATTTGGTTTTGCTTTGGATTTTAATTATGTTTTTAATGATAATTGGTGGCTATTTTTCAGAGAATTGAGAGGATAATCGCCAGTTGGAGTTCTGATATGGATTAATGAGAATAACAAATCAATAAGAGGTGTTGAGAGCTACAAAATTAATCTCAACAATTATTCTATTTTAAAGATCAGATCCAGATTTGAGAGCAAATTTCCAGGAAACCATTATTGCAACCATTTCCAGATTGCAAGGCATAAGTTACTAAGCATTCAAAGGATACATTAGGCAACTTAAGAATAATCTAAGGGGTTATCATTTTAGGAATACTTTGAGGCAACAAGGATGCATTCTCTATAAAGCCAGGTGTGGTTGTTGTAAATATTCCCAGTCAATAAGCCTTAATATATTGGATTCTTGGCTCATCTTCAACAAAGCCTTGTTTTCTCTTCTATTTTATGTATTTTTCTGCCATCACTATTCATGTCTATTTTTCAGTAAGATCATTATTAGGGTTAAAGAAGTAATAATTTGGTACAACCTCCACTGTTACAATTATAAAGTAATCATTTGAGACAAAGAATTTCCTTTGTCGTATTGTGAGTAAGACAAGACCTTTGTTTTAACTTGTTTTGCTTAACCATAACCCTGATACATTGTTTTACATGCACTCACTTTTGATTTTCTATATTCATCATTGGAAATGCCCAGTAAATGGTCTTTTCTTCATCTTAGATTAATAGAGATTGCTTTTTCCCTCTCCAAGTATAAGACTTAATTGTTTCTCTTCTTTTCTTCTATCTATAATGAGTAAGTTTTTGTGCTCTGTTTGATGAGACTCGATTCCCAATAGATTTAGGTCACTGATATGAGAGTTTTACAACCTTTTATCGAGTCTGTTGTCTCTTATCCTAAGCCTTTTTTATGCTTTGTTTTGTTTCATTATCTAAAATCTGGCCACTGTGTTTTTATGTTCAAGTACTGCTTGGTGAGATTGAGTAGCCCATATTTTATAATCATAAGAGGCATCCCCCTTTGGCTGGAAGGGCTATATTATGAGTCAGAAGTTGGTTGAAAATGTGTTAGGCATTTCTTTTTTGTAGCCAAGGGAAATATCTAGTAACAACATTTTTTTTGGTGTCGTTTCCGGGGAGCGGATAAGAAGGATTTTATCTTCCCTGGGAGTACGAAAAATATTAGTTCTGGTTCTTGAGGGTGAAAAAGAGTCAGGCACACACACTAGATGTTTTAATTTTTCACTTGTTGACTCCATAAATCAAAAAAAATTGTTGGTGGTTACATTGGGAGATCAACCTTTGACATAAAAATGATGAATCGTTGTAAAATAATCAGGTACCAAATGACTACTTTGTTTCAATATATTTTAGATCTGTTGGTTAATCATTTGTTGTTTTGTTGAATATATTTAGAAAATATTTTTTTCTATCTAGTTGATCCAGATAATCATAAGTCCAAAACCT